>JALPQI010004144.1:0-74389 GCA_025490895.1 Thaumatotibia leucotreta | reverse complement strand
ATTAGAAATGATTTATTTAACAGTGAACAACAAGAAATCACACATAAAAACCCGTATTTGCCGTTTTCACCAGTATAAGATAGAAGTGGTCAACCTATGCAACCTCTAAATCTTCTTCAATCTTCTTGAAATTTGGTATACTTACCTTTTGTACTTGTGAGACCCAGGAGAAAATTAAAGTCACATGAAAATCAAACTTTTGGAAAAATTAAACACCATAACCTAGATGTGTGGTGTAATGATATTGATGTAAATTTTAATGTTATAAAATGTTTTTTGCGTATATTGCAGGTATGTGTAGTTATTTTTGAGTGTAAATTATAGTTATGTAATATGTTTTTCTCAAACTTGCTACGGAATGTTGATGTTACTTACTTTAAATTAAGTCCGGAAATACTATGTATCCGGTGTCGTATGCTAATATGATATGTAAAGAGATTTCATGTATTTATTTCACACCTAGGACTGCAAACAAACTGTCCTTTGTTTTGAAACGTCAAATTGTGACACTAGGTCTTGACATTCAGCCACAGAAAAAAAAATAACCTAAGAACAAATGTCTATGCCAACAGGTAAAAGGATACCTCAAACAGATTAAAAAAAAAGTTAGGCGCGAATGTTTTTTTTTAATGTTGTACGATACTGTACTGGTTTATTTACAAATCAAATAGTATGGTTCGTCGAAATCAGTTCGTTTTATTTCATAGCAAGTTTGAGAAAAGCACTATACAAATCTCGGCGAGAAACAGGGTTACAGGCCGCGTATTCCTATCTGGCCTCAGTTCCTTCGGCCAGATATATCTACTTGGCCTGTAACCCTTCGTTTCCCGTCCTCTATAGTAATGTACTATTACGATACCTCCAAGGGTTAACAATTAACATGTTTTTTTATCCTTCAATATATAAATTCATTTTATTAATTCGACGGATTACATGTCTGACCTTGATCCATCCAATATTTAGCCGTTTACTCTTCGAAGATTTTATTGATTTCTCATAAATCTTGTATATGTAGACGTTGCCATATTTTAAAGTAGGTACATACATATACGTGTATACTGAACGTTCAAATCGCACACTTCTCTCATGTTACTGAAAATAGCATCATCATACCAAAGCGTCCCGAATGGAAAATCTCCGATCTAAATCTAGCTGAGAGTATTGTGTCCAAGAAACGAAATCCATTACGACGCAGCACTGCCTGTATTGCTTTCTTTGTACTTTCCACTGGACAATAATGGATTTGGCAACATACACTGAACCGCAATGTTATTTTACATGCGCATTTAAGTTATTACCAGACGAGTGCTTTGGGAAATTAAATAAATAGCACTTAATTATAAAATACTATAACATGATACATGTTATTCTGATGGATCGTATTCAAATACGCCGTTAATGCGCGTATTAATTTATTTTTAGGAAGAAGAAACGACATTTTAGTGCAATTTGTTGTAATCTTATTCGTGGCTTGAATTATTAATAGGGTTTTATTTATAGTGATTTTCTCAAACTTGCAATGAAATAAAAAATCGGAAATCAATTTCACAGTACACAAACAAATAGTTAAGTCAAAGAACGAAACAAATCTACAACATAAAAAACACAACTTTTACGTCAAATTTTTTGAAATAGTACATTACTATAGAGGACGGGAAACGAAGGGTTACAGGCCAAGTAGATATATCTGGCCGAAGGAACTGAGGCCAGATAGTGATATGCGGCCTGTAACCCTGTTTCTCGCCGAGATTTGTATAGTGCTTTTCTCAAACTTGCCATGAAATAAAACGAACTGATTTCGCCGAACCATACTACTTAATTTGTAAATATACCAATAGTACAGTATCGTAAAACATTAAAAAAAAAACATTCGCGCCTAACTTTTTTTTTAATCTGTTTGAGGTCTCCTTTTACCTGTTGGTATAAACATTAGTTCTAAGGTTTTTTTTTTCTTTCTGTGGCTGAATGTCAAAACCTAGTGTCACAATTTTTCGTTTCAAAACAAAAGACAGTTTGTTTGCAGTCCTAGGTGTGAAATAAATACATGAAATCTCTTTACATATCATCTTAGCACATGACACCGGATATATAGTATTTCCGGGTTTAATTTAACGTAAGTAACATCAACATTCCGTAGCAAGTTTGAGAAAACTATATTTGAGATAATATTTTACCCGGTGGCATTGACATAATTTTTTTTTACGGTGAAATGCCAAGGTGTTCATTCACTTTACAAGTTACTACCGGTATTTTACTTTTTAAAGCACCACACCTTCCGGAACTTTGTAATCCTAGGACTGTTAAGTAGTTATGAAATGTCTTTACAAATCAAATTCAATCATCGAACCAGCAACATGGTACTTCCTGGTTCAATTTGACGTACGTTATGCCAACATTTTGCAAGTTTGAGAAAATATTTTGTGTGCCACGGGTCGTACAAGAATTATGAACCCGTGTGAAGTAAAGCCCGCGCCTTTAGCTTGGGCTTTTCCTTCACACTTGTTCAGAATTTCTTATCTACCGCAGTAAATACACAAAGTAGGTACTATTCCAGTTCTTCTACTAACTATTACGTGACCATTTTCTGATACGTTACGTTCTATTTCCCATCCAAATTAAGTACCTAGATTAATGTCGCAATTTTCAATAACCACACCTACTTATTTTGAAAAACACTGATTTAATCAATCTAAACTATTCAATTCTCGTGCAAAACAGGTACCCACGGTATATTCAGACATTGAATTTGTACAGCTAACCGCTAGTAGCATATCTGCTATGGTATTCTGTGCGTAATGCATATTATAGTGTTTAGTGGATTCATTAGTGTAAGAAGGTTAATAAACATTGTTATATTCGGAGATGTGCGCCCTCCCTCATTAGCCGAGAAAGGAGGCGTCCAACGCTTGGCCTTACTTACGGCGTATGGTTTATACGTCTGCGTATTTTGTTTTATGAACTGCAGTAAATATCATTATTAAGCATATACATACACTATGAAACTTATCAATTGGTTTAACTAAATAATAGCGATGCCTATTGAACTTGATTTTCATCGGCTGACCAATCATGAAAAAATGTAACTGTACATATAGCAGTGCTTCTTTTTAGTGTTCCGTGGTAACTAGGAACCCTGGCTTATAAAATACTTTAAATAAAAACTATTCTGAACATAATCGTTCCAGCCGTTTTTGATTAACTACGGAACCCTACACTGAGCATAGCCCGACATGCTTTTGGCCGGTTTTTCGTTCATTTCATTAGCATTGGCGTTTCGTCCATTGGCAATCTTCGAACTTTCGATATAAACAAATGATTATCCATCAATTATTTTATTATTTACAGTTGACACAAAAACGAACTACCTAGGTTGGTAAATCATTGAATTCAAATACTCTACACGTTAAATAATTGACGGACATACAACAGATCATTCGTTTAAATTCAGTAATACGAAAATTACCTGGCTAGATTAAGAAATAAAGGCACTGAATACAGATGTACAGTAATGTGCAAAAATATATATCGAAAGCATTCTCCTATAAATCTGGTACAACTACGACGTTCTTATTACACAGAAAAAAAAATTCTTGAGTTTGATCGGTTGTATTTAAATTGAGTAACAATATGTTACTCTAAGAATATTCATAATTCAATGTTGCTACGTATATAACCATATTTCAAAACTGATGAAGTTATGAGCAATGCTACTGGACCCCGCTTCAAGTATCATTTCAATTATTATTCCCAGTAGAACCTTAATAATTATTGTAGATGTTTAATTTATTTCGTCCTTATTGGTGGTTCAATTTTCGACCGAGCCAGAGACTTAACAACGTTTGCCAATAACTTGTACTCTGTAGCGGGACGAGAACAGGTGAAGCGCGGCGAATTATTTTAGGGAAATTGCTGATTTTACGGTAACATAATATTCAATGTATGTATATTTAACGGAAAATAATTAAAAATGTAGTATTTTACAATGAAAAAATATTTCAAAACTTGGAGAGGTACAACTACAGTACATATTAATTAGGAGCATTCCATGGGCTGTCCCGTACAAACGCGTGTATATTTCGATAATTTGAGTTTTCTTCCTAGTTATAATATTAGTTATTACATATATTTTGGAGTCATTTTTGACTCCTCTAGCCACGAAAGGGAACTTCGATAAACCCACAATTTTGAGAAAAACCGTGTTCGTACGGTACATCGGTGGACTTTTTCGTGGAATGCGCCACTATAGTATTCGTATTAAAAGTCACGTATTTAAGTCGATGATTGCTGGACATGTTTCGACCCAGTAACACATTGAGCGCGGGGAACTCCCGAGGGGAGTTCCCTGTGGGAGGTACATTTTCGCTACAAAGCGGAAAAATCACGGGATCGGCTACGAGCGTAGCGCGTAGCACTCGTCCGCAATGAAAGTGTTAAGAGGGTCCGCGTCCGGAGCTTAATGGGTCGAAACATGTCGAGCAATCATCGACTTAAATACGTGAGTAATCCGGTTCGATAATATTTTTTTCTACTGCCGTACTTTTATTTGTCATTTACATGGTCGTGACCACACCATTAAGTCTATTCTCTATAAACGCATTCGGGTTTACACGCAGTGCGTTTTTGGCATTTTAAGACACCTCGTGTACACAAGATTTATGAAATACATGGCTGCCAACCTAATTTAAAAAAAAACTGATGAACATTAGACTAAGAATATTTCTAAAATTTACAATTTTATTTAAAAATAAATGTGTGGTCGTAGAAAAAGTATTGAATGCAACATTGTTTAACTGAGTCAAAAAATGCTCGTGGCGTCTTTAATAACAATTTTCGGCTTCGCCTCAAATTGTTAACCACGCCCCACGCCACTCCCCTTTTTTGACCTCTCATAAACAAGAGTTGCATAAAATACTATAATATGTTTGAGTCTCACGTTAGTTGTAATTGTAAAATATAGGATTCGTAATTGAGCATACAGTAGGCTTATGATGGTACCGCGACAAACGATTAGATGCGGCACCATCATAAAGGTGTGTTCAAACCAAAAGAGCATTCGCTGTTCTAACGCCCGTTCTACGAAATCAACCAATCACGTTTTGTGTACCGATCGAATTTCGTAGAGTGGGAGGTTAGAACAGCGAATGCTCTTTTAGTTTGAACGCACCTTAAGTAGAATTTAAAACTTTCTAGAAACTCATAACTCTCATTGTCTCTTCCTCTAGGTACGGTACTTAAGGTACCTACGTCTGAAATTCTTGACTTTCGTTTAACAGCTTCGCGATGCAAGTCAAACATGTTAATTTGTAAAGTAACAAATTTAAGGAGATATTATAATATAATTATTACAATAGTAAGTAAGTAAGTAAGTAAGTAAACACTTTATTGTACACACAAAACATAGAAATCACAAATGTAAAAATATAAAAACAATGTACAAAGGCGAACTTATCCCTGTAAGGGATCTCTTCCAGTTAACCTTTGAGTAATTGAGAGGAATAGTATATTAAGGTACAATAGTGCTCAGTAAACCTAACCAACAAGCCATACGTAAAGCGAATGCTATAAACGAAAAGTAATACAGTTTGTAATTCTATATACCTAAAATAATTTTTCAAAGTCAGTACACTACAGTTGATTTTTGATTAAAATATAGTAACTAACATATTTTTTGTCCTACCAATACAGATTTTCGAATAAAAGAACAGAGGTACTACCGCGAACTACGAACGAAGTATTGCCTCTCTCTCGCACTTGTGAATTCGTGCGTAAGTGTGACAGGGATGAAACACTTCATTCCTGGTTCGCGTTAGCTCCTCAGATTTCTATACTTTCGTGATTTGTCCAAAGAATTCTAAAACTCCGTGGGCATGGTTCATGCGAACTCAGAATAGTATGCGCAATATTACGCTACCTTGAATTGTTGCCTATAATACTTTTTTTTCATTTGTCTTCAATGCAATTTATTCGATAAGGCAAGTTCTTGTTTACCCCTCATTCTCATGCTCATATTGATACTCGAACAAGTAAGATTTCAATATAGGGAGCCGTATGCTTTAAGAGCGTTTCGTACGAGGGATGAACAAATTTTACTACTGAGGAAAACATATTTTTTAATCACTACCCCCAAGGAAAATACTAGCTGTAAAAGCTTTAATAAATCGACCAAATCTTGAAACACAAACTACTTTTTTGTGTTTTAAAGTAGTAAAACTACTATGTAATATGTATACCTACATATATTATAGATTATTAATATTAGCTGTCATGTATATATATATATGCCTCCCAAATAAAAATTATCGAGTTTACCAACGGACCGGCCATCCATACATTTACTGACTTACTACGTTGATTAATTAATTTCAGAGAATAAAATAGGTATGAATTTCAAACAGGTACATGCATAATGTAGATTTCCATATTTATTCATGTTAAGTAATAAAAAATAGTTCATCATGGTGGTTCATTGTTAGACAAACAACTATTTAACCTCGTGTTTCGCTCAGAATAAAACTACTATAGTTGATTAACAAAACTTAATACTATGAAACATTTTAAATATATTGAAACGTTGTATTACTTTCACCAAACTCGCGAAAAATTAACTGCTAAAACACATTTTTCGAAGAAATTAATTCCAATAAAAAATTTAATACCTCACCTGCAGTATATCATTTTAAAAGGCTTTTACTTTTTCAAGTTCCGAGTCCGAAAATCCGCGTCCTAAAAAGATTTATTTTAATTACTGCGGAAATACCGACTTAAGGAAATACAGACTACCTGGCCACCAATCTTCATTAGCTTCATTATTCTTCTGTAGAATACTGCCGCAACGTTCCCAATACGTTGATCTCATGAAACATTGGAGACCTCACGAGAGTGTTTATTATTTATTACACACTAATGTCAATGTTGGGAAATTTGGCACATACGTTCGTGTGGACGATATGGCAGTACTTCACGAGGGCACGAGAGCAAAAACAAATAGGTATCTATAGGCTTAACCACATTGCCTTCATAAAATAATTTTATTTTGATTTATATATGTATAGCACTGATTGTTATTTAGTTAAATGCACAGTCAGTATACTGAAGTCGTTTTATTATTTTGTATGGGTAGCTGTAGCTTAGCACTTGTTCTATTTTCAACAATTATACTAATAGTCTAATACCTAATCATGATTTCTGATACGCAATAGATTCAAGTACGTGTCGTAGGTGTATGTACCTAATATATGTATAGGTAAATAGTTAATTTCTTAGAAACTTAAATATTTCAAGTATTTATTTACCTGCACAAGCACCTAGTTCGAAATGTTTTCATTAACTGAATTGTACTGAAGATGAAGTACGAATATGTATGAAGTACTATACGAACCTACCTTCTTAGAAATAATTCAGTTGAAAAAGAATTAACGATCAGTTCAAGAACTCTTATAACTCCATTTAGAAATTAAGGACGGTTCACGAAATAGATTTAGTTGAAACATTTAATTGGAGCCTATTAGCAATTCAATGAGCTTGGAATAATATTATAAGGTAGCAGTCAACATTATTGACCGTGGACCTCTCAATGAAATCATGGATTCCCATGAGCAATTTGCTGCTTTGATTATTTGCTTTAAAACCTTTTTAGTTCCCTAGTGTATTATGAGGGGTTGTAGAGTAGAAGCGACGGCTTTATTCTCGCCGGTATATTTGAAGTACGAAAATGAGATTGATAATCTAATAGCTTACTTGCGCTCGCTTACTCTGTAGCATATTCACCTGAGTCCGACTGCGACATACCTAACGAATTTTATATTGAATTTTCCTCAAATACAGCCTGAGATTGGCCGTGTGTCACGGAGTGAAGGATAGAATCGTTTGATTTATACCCATGGAATGCCGTCGTGGCCGTACGTTACTTAGGTAAAGTTGGGGACATAAATCTCCGACCGCCTCACAAACTGCTCGAATTGGCCCGAATGAATAATTCCGAATACATTCAGGCACTTAGGTATTAGAATTTCCATAGCTTAATCCTGACATTACCATACATTTTATACCGTATTAGGATGAAAAGTTTGGCGCTAAAGCAGTAAGGGATACAGGTGAAATTTCAAAACATAAAATTTCACTTACCTGTATATTTTATAGTTTTCGCTGTAGGTATATTTTATAGTGTTTACTTAGCATTTTTAGTTTCAAATAATTATAAGCGGAAGTATGATGAAAATAAATAAACTTGTTTATACAGTCGAGTTCAGAGAAAAATACTATATCTATGAACAGGTTTTGCTAAAAAATATTCAATTTTATTTAATGATTATACTAGAGTTTGTTTGAATTATACCACCATGGGTATCACAATTAACCACGTAGCTATTCAAATTTATTCACTGTCTAAATTACACCCAATACAACCATTACGTTTAATGTGGAAATCAAAACAATAAAAGCGGAGTGAAATCCCAAACAACTAAAGCTGAACTCATTTTAACGGCATCCGGTAAGCACGTAGCGAAGCAATTAATTAACTAGAGATCTGAGAAACATTTCACATTTCTGATACACAAAACAGTACAGAAAAGTTTTGATTTGTTGTAGGACAAGGTACGAAGGACGAAATTGCGCGGAAGTTCTCTCAGTTTGGCAACTTTCCATTTAGCTACAAATGTAAGTTAGGCAGCTCTTGAACTAAGTGTTTTCAATTTGCGCCTTTTGTTACTTATTCTAATAATTAAAAACATGTAACTTAAAGTTTCGGATGGTATAATAATTAGTCTTGTGTGAATACAATTACAGATTTTTAACTGAAAAATGTATATGCACTTCGTTTTAAAACCTTTTAACTTAGTATAATGAAGATTGAAGACTATACAGCTATACACACTATACATTTTGTCTACCTATTTATATAAATATTTGTGCTCTTCTCTGTTCAAGAACCTTTGCATGCATTTTTCATAAGTACATAAATAATCTTTTAATTTAATAGAATAAGCAGAGCTATACTCAACTATTAACATTCTAAACTAATCAAGAGTGTTACCAAACATAAATGATTTTTCTCAAACTTGCTACGGAATGTTGATGTTACTCATGTAGGTACTTTAAATTAAACCCGAAAATACTATGTATCCCGTGTCCTGTGCTAAGATGATAATTATGTAACGAGATTTCATGTATTGTGATACTAGGTATTGCGAGGGGCCGCACATAGTGTGCCACTAAGAGGGATAGACATAATCACTTACTACTAAGAAGATACTTGTGTGTGTGGCACTTAGACTTAGCATCTAACACACACACGCACAAAAAATAGTGGCACAGTGATAAGGACGGACGATTATCGTTCCTTTTCACTTCCACTAGTAAAAAGTTTCATAAGACCATCCCTTTCGTTCTTGCTATTGTTATTACGTTTTCAAATCCATATCCATATTCTAAATCCATGAGGTATTGACATTCAGCCACAGAAAAAAAAAACCCTAAAACTAACCACCAGGTAAAAGGATAGCTCAAACAGATTAAAAAAAAAGTTAGGCGCGAATGTTTTTTTTTAATGTTTTACGATAGGTACCTACTGTACTATTGGTTTATTTACAAATGAAATAGGTAATATGGTTCGGTGATATCAGTTCGTTTTATTTCATGGCAAGTTAGAGAAAAGCACTATACAAATCTTGGCGAGAAACGGGGTTACAGGCCGCGTATCCCTATTAGGGTGGTCCACGTTTGTATGGAAAATAATAAATATTTTTTTTTTAATGGGGCACCCTCTTATTTTGTAACAGCTATTACGTTGATAAAATATACCAAGTTTCGTAATTTTATCTCAACTCCAAAGCGGTGCTCAATGCCTTTGAAAAATAGAATATTGTATGTGTCCCAAAATAAATAAATATTTTTTATTTATGATTTTTATGTCAGTAATTGCTTTAATACTGTTCAAAACGGGATTGAAAAGTCATGAAGGTAAAAAATCCATTTTATTTTTATTTTTAATAAATTATTGATTCGGTTGACTTTTTGGCGAAGATTCAAATAAGCTTAAAAAATAGAAACAAAAATTAACTTCTACTGTGTTACTTAAAAAATCTATGTTTAAACAGTCTAGAAGCAATAACTAAAATAAAAAGTTAAGAAACAGTAATTTCATTTTTTCACATTCCATACAATATAAAAAACATCAAAGGCGTTGAGCACCACTTTATAGTTTAAATAAAATTATGAAACTTGGTATAATTTATCAACTTAACAGATGTATCAAAATAAGGGGGTGCCCCATGGGAAAATAAAATAAATGTTTTTTTGGACCACCCTAATCCCTATCTGGCCTCAGTTTCTTCGGCCAGATATATCTACTTGGCCTGTAACCCTTCGTTTCCCGTCCTCTATAGTAATGTACTATTATAATTTTGGCAAAATTCATACAAGAGATGAAGCTGAGTTATGCGTCTAAGTGATGAGCCTACTTGGTAAAAAGTAAGTAATACACTGGTCTGGTTAAAATAAATTGAATGTTAAATTACGCAAGAGCAAGTGCACACCTCCGTGCAAGCGAAATATTATTTACTTATTTGAAAGAAAGTTCCGACATTTAAGTCAAAGTTACATAACTTTCTAATAACAACTCTTTTATTGGAAATAAAAGACTTTCCTCTGCGCCTTTTCTGCCAGAGTTGAAAAAATAATTGTTCTGAATCATTGAACCTAGGTACCTAGTTATATTCTGAACGCTATTCGGCTGGATAATGGGGCCTTGATTTTGTTCAACTTGGTACCCAATATCCAAAAAGTTTCGAGTCTGGAATCTTTTGATTAATGACGCTTTGTGTGTTTAAATTCTGAAACGTAATTTTGTACCATCAACGCAAAATTTTGGCTTAAACAAAAAGAATAAGTGTTTACACAATTTCGCCAGGGTCTGGGTAGGTCCATAATTTCCACAGTAAACAACACCAAAAGGTCATTTCACCTACAAAGTCACCCTAAGCCCTTAGCGCAGTAAAAGACCCTTACATTTGTTTATGGGTAATTATTATTCACTAATCCAGTTTGCTGGCCGAATATTTTCGCCTCTAGTTACTGTCGTAATGGAAATTTTAATTAAATTTGTTCGGTTCGTTTTACAACTTTGTCTCTGCTTCTAATTCATTAACTGGCCGATTTGGGCGTACTTAAACTTGATGCCGTCGATATCTAATACCATGTAGAATACAATATTTTTTACGAAATATTTGCCAACTAGTGATGGGTCTTTCACAGTAATTTCTAATCTTCATATGGGGAAAGTTTCTATTTAGGAATATTCACAATACTGTGTTAGGAAAGTTACCGGAAACGACCCATCACTAATGCTAACCTATGTACTTATGAAAGTTGTCTTTAGGTACTTACGAGGTCTGGAGGCGTACAATAACTTGTATTCTTCTAATATACCAATTATAAAAGGCTCGACACAGCATAACAGGTAAGTAGGTATGACTAAGTAAAGACCTTCAACCTAAAGCAGACTAACATAATTACTACACGGGCCTCTCATGGAACTACCTGTACGCCCAAGTTACGCGAAGGATTAAGTCCTCCCAGAGCCCATTTACCCACAACAATGTCGACGCGGTGACGAAGGTGCCGCGTCATAATGTGGCTGGCGAAAGGCCATAATTGAATTTCCGATGGTTGCGATAAACGGAGACTCGAGACAGTTAAGATCGTGGACTACATCGTGGAAAATTCTCGGACTTTACCGTTAAAATTACTACAAATCGCTTACGCTTTACTTTGCCCGTATCAATACTTCAAGCTTTATCGCCACGATAAAGTAGGACTATGATCATTTTATTAAAACGTGACAGCCATCTTGTACGCGATGATGACGATTTAAACCCGACCATCATTGGCCTACAGAATTACTAAGGTTCAAAGTAAACGTATAATACGTGTAGAATACAATAAATAATGTTTATATTATAAATAGTCTGTAGTCGCTTTTTGGGCTGATTAGTGATTAACTTGTTTTATCCCTCGTTGCCGTGATTACGACTTACTAATTAATCCGCGGTTTTATAACAGATCATTGTATTAAATTACGCTAAATAGTTAGGTAAATAATGCTTCACTCTTTCAATATAAATGAATAACCAATTTAGGAATAGTTTATCATTATCATAACCAAAACAAATACAAAATCTTAAAGGTGCGTTCAAACTAAAAGAGCATTCGCTGTTCTAACCTCCCACTCTACAAAATTCGTTCGGTAAACAAAACGTGATTGGTTGATTTCGTAGAACGGGCGCTAGAACAGCGAAGTTCTTTTGATTTAAACGCACCATAATATGTAGATATTCCATTACATGCCATCCATCCTCTGCTTTAACGGCACGGTACCAATTACAGGGACATCCATGCGGTAAAATATAAAAGCGGCCAGTGAATACCATCAATTTATGAAACTTTATTAAACTTTGATTTGCCTCCCTATTTCCCGTTTGCTCTCGTAATGAAATGTTCATAATACGTGCCTATTATGCCAGAATACAGCGATTTTGAAATAAGTTAATTGAACGGTAGCCAACCAAATACCGCATGGCCCATTTATACGCGCTCGTTGAACAAACTAATTCGATTCAACTAATCTACACCTGCAGTATAATTTAATGCAATCATTTATAAATCTATTCTGCTTATTTCATAATTAACAATTATAATATTCAGCTACCTACTTTCATTTAAATATTTTTTTATAGAATATTAGGATAATCAACCCATATTCAAATGCATCAGACGACAAATAGGTGCATAAATACGATAGCGCATTTTGTATTACGGACCAAATCTTCAACAGATGCTAGTAAAAATTACTAACTACACAACTGATTACTACGTTTAATTAAATATTACACATAGATTTTTTTTTTTGATGTTCACTATTTTTTTCTCAATGATCGGGACTTAATCGTGTTCACATTTGATATTATCCTATGATTTGTCAGCGACCACGGGCGTAACGTCACGCTCAAAACGTCGGGCAAATGTCAATATTAAACTAAATATACCTACATTAAATTTATTGTTAAAGTATGATAATTATGAATTATAAATATTAGATGTCATATACCAAAGAAAAACGACCAAGATCACCTAACGTCCGAGGTGGGGAATTTGGTACCTATATGACATCTAATATTTATAATTTATATAGTATTAAGTATTGTGACTACTGGGGAAAAATAAAAAGTACAAATCAAAATATTTAGTTAATAAATCATTTGATTTGTGTTTTCACAATACGTTCAATTGTCATAATTATGCTTTGGCGATTTTAATAGAAGATATAAGATAAGAAATAAAGAGAACAGAAGATCTAGTATAATTGAAACGTAACTAAATTGACATGAACAAAGATAGTCTAAACGCAACTCATATACCATTCAAGATAGCAACGTCCAATTATTCATGACCGTACGTAGCTAGCTTGCAGGCCCTTGGAGCCGTATGTTGAGCCGGGATGAGATTCACGTTGTTTACGAATAATCCAAATACAATGCACTACATACAAATATTAGGTCGCCTCCAAATCTGAAACGTTCCCAGGTAGTTTTCGGTGTTTCTATGCGATTTCGTTACGCGTTTTTTTTTTGTTCATTACCATCACCTCTTTATTTACCATAACCGTTTTATAAAAGCAAACGAGACTATTATGCCAGAATAGCAGACAAAAGCGTCTGCTACAAGATAATCGAAAATGACTCCACTATTTACACGCAGTTCGTCAATAATTTGGGAATGGTAATGACTTGATTGTTGTAACAGAATAATCGCATAGAACTACCCTTTTTCAAGTTTTACGTAGGAAATATTATTGGATAATTATTTAGTCTCTTTCCGGTAGGTAAGGGATATAGGAAAATGTCGTAAGGATACTGGACCTTGATCGTTCATACATTTTGTAGATACCCCGCAACAGAGGGCATCCAGGTGCTCTGGGTGGGATGGAAGCAGTTTATCTTTTTCGTAAAAGTTAAATGTATGTGCCAGTTCTTGGAATAGACCCTTGGATCCTGGGATATACGCAAAGCAATAATGATTAATATCAAACTGGTCATGAGAGCAATCCGCTTGAACTCATCTGTTTTAGTGTGAGCGAGACAGGCATTTGCCAATACATTTCTATTCCAATTTCAATGAGTTCTTTCAGAATTGATCTATCGGAGCCGGCATGGCGGACGTGAAATATGCGACTTAGCACTGCCCGATACCGAGCCTAATGATGCATAACTAAACGCATCTCGCACTATCCACTTTGCTAACGACGCCTCTTGGCGAAAACATCGACTCACCAGATCAGTGGCTTCTGCCGCCTAATGGACCATTCACACGGTAATGGAGTGGAGTTTTTAAGACAACAAAGACTTAAAAAATGACAATGAATTGTAAATATTATTGTTGGTCACTATTTCTAATAGGTACTTATAGATGTACTTAAATAAATTTTTAAATATGACATCATATTTATAAAAAAAACCTTTAAATTATGTGATTATTAACTAAGTTTCTAGTAAAATGGTACCTATACTAAAAATCTGCTATACAGTATGTATCACCTCGTAGAGCCAAGAAAGAAACCCATTAATATTTAGATCATACTAAACAACTTTTACTATGGGGCCAAACTCGATTTCGCGAATTAAAAATTACTCGTGCATCATTCATGATCACGCAATCAAAATGTAGAAACTGTCAAAATTTTTTTCGTGAATTTGGGTTTGGCCCCATAGTAAAAGTTGTTTAGTATGATCTAAACATTAATTAATGTAATGATCATACTAAACATTAATGGGTTTCTATCTTGGCTCTACGAGGTGATATATACTGTAGATCATAAATTAAAATTTTACCCGTTGGAAAAAACAAAAAAGGAAAATTGTCATGATAATAATATAACAAAGAAAGTAAAATTGACGGACCAACTATTTTTTTATGAGACAATTTAGTCACAATGTCGCATTCAATCGTTAATCGCCATTGACGATTAAAAAGCAAACATCGCAGATTGCTGATACAATTTCTGTCAATAACTTCATTAGGAGATAATGTAGCTTTATTGAAATTGAATGCGCATACTTACACATTTATCACACTGTTTCCGGACCCTAATAATGTTTCGGGAGTGTTCCGGATCGCAGATAACATTTTAAATGGATACCCGACGTGCGGGACAAAGAAGGTTCATTATTTTAATCGTGGGTTACTGAAATCTCAGCGTGGATCCATTAGGTGGTAATTGCTACTCCGACTCTCTAATTGAGATCGTTAATAGAAACAGATTAAATTGTTTGTGCTAGGCAGGGATTATTATTTAATGAGTGCACTCTGTCGTGTATGAGCCGCAACTATTAACCGGAGCGTCTGCTAAGCAATCGGAGTGCCTTTAGTGGGCCCTTCTTGCATAATTATTTACCTGTAGTTTTTTTTACGACTAGTTAAGTTCGAGTTCATTAAAGGTCTCTGCCTACTAGACCGCACCATACCATGACCGTAGCATGAACGTATCATACAAAGATTTTTTTTTTGTCTGATACGTTCATGCTACGGTCATGGTATGGTGCGGTCTAGTGGGCAGAGACCTTAACATGTACATTTCTCCATACTAATTCCTTGCAAATGTGTTTACATAATTACTTCCGCACCGGTCGATATGAAATCGGTATTTTTTTCCATGGGAAACCTTGTTCAGAAAGTCCATCTTAACACATTTTTCACAGTTGGGATCATGACCCCGTAATCACCCTGTATAATTAAGATAACGCAATACCTTCCAGCTACTTGTATTTTTTTTATTTTTCAGAATTGAACCAATGACACCTGGGGCCCATTTCTCAAAAGCTTGTAACTTGTAATACAAGTGGAAGTCTCTTTTTGACACTATTAATTAGATAAGGACTTCCGCTTGTATTACAAGTTACAAGCTTTCGAGAAATGGGCCCCTGAAATCACAATAGTCGGCATTCCTGAAAATCCTGGTTTATAACATAAAAGCCTTGTGTTTAATTGAAAATAGCAATTGGTCATTAAACTGTTTGGTACTTAGCTAAATTCCTCTTCTGGGAAATAATTGTAAGTTAAATTTGTCCTGTATGTTTTTACACGAATAATTCACTACTATTGTTATATTCATTTTTATTAATAAAACACTGTTTAATGTCTCATGACATGACTTGATCGTACACCGTGTTTTTATTGATTTCCGTTAAATTGAGGGGAAGCTTATTTAGGTCAAAAATAATCAATTTCTCTAAGAAACTAGTGTCTTAACTCTTACTGTTATTGAGTTATTAAAAAAAATTGTTTAATGACTGAACAAGTGTATTGCAACCTTTATTACATCCTATAGTTGCTTATTTTGACATATGCCGTCAGCAGCCGTCAGTCGCCTGAGATCTTATTCTTAAGGTTCTCTCACACTTGCTATTACAATTATTATGTATAAAAACAAAAAAAAAACTTTTTTTTTTTTCGAAATTAACAAAAGCCGATATACCAGGCAACTTCTATTAATGTCCCAAGTAACCTGTCCAATTTAACGGAAATCAGTAAAAACACGGTGTATATTGTAAATTGAAGACATAAGCATGAGTGCGTTTTAATATCTAAATTTCATTAAGTACTACGAATTAATTTAATACTGTCGCTTAATAATTACATAATAACAAATACAATATCGGAATAACGAAATTATTTACCGCAGAAAATGTTATTAACTTGAATATGAACGCCGATAATTGTATCACATCGTACACGAAACAGCAGCTTCAAATATAGGTATATTATTGGACCTTATTTATGTTTTTTTCCTTTATAAGTTGAAAAAATGGTTCAGATTTCTTGCTTTCATCCATTCCTCGTGAATCTCTTAACTTCAAATAAAGTTAAGTGCCCCATTTAACTACCTTAACAATTTTAATTAGGTGGCATCATCTTGATCTTAATAATTATTTGTACCATGTAGGTACCTAGTTCTTTGCAATATTGAACTTGGATTTGTTTACGATACCAATTGAAATGTACCTAAGCATATTGAGATAATTCTATTAAATAAGACAGAGTTACATACAAAGTAATACAGTAACACACATTTAAGCTTTTACGGTTTTTACATATTAAATAAATAAAATAAAGAAATATCTTGGGACATCTTACACAAATCAAGCTAGTCCCACGGTAAGCTCAATTAAGGCTTGTGTTGTGGGTACCAGGCGACGATACATATAATAGATAGATACATATAGATACTTAAATACATAGACAGCCATGACCAAGGAACAAATATTTGTGATAAATAAATACACAAATAATGCCCTCGCCGGGATTCGAACCCGGAACCTCCAGCTACGTAGGCAGGGTCGCTACCAACTAGGCTACGGAGGCTGACATTGATATTATTTTAATGAAAAACGAAAGTTGACCGCATATAGGTAAATTATGCCTCCGTTCCGAAACCTCCAAAGTTTTGAGTTGGGTATAGCTCTCAAGATCCGGTGAATGTTGAACATTCTCAGGATATAAAACGTTGCTTGATATAATCAAACTAAATATTGTCATACCTACCTAATGATTCCATGTATTTTGTTCATCTATGAAATTACAAAATATATTTAATCTAGTAAGAAGTCATTTATTACGTATTTGAAGTTAATAGTTAATAGTTTTAAGTTTTAAGTTAAGTCCTTACGTGCTCTCATTGCTAGCGGAATGAAGGATTGTTAGTTTTTCTGTTTTAGTTGATTTCATCGGTTATAATATTAATATGTATTTTAATGTATGTATTTAGTTAGTTCGTGTATATATTTGTGTAGGTATATATGTAGGTATAGATATGATGTATATGTTTTTGTTCATATTATTTAACTGGATAGATGTAGCACCGCCCACAATCTCTCTGCTTTGCCTTAAGGTTGACTGGTAGAGAATGCCTTATGGCATTAAGTTCGCCTTTTGTACGTTAAGTTTTACTTTTGTGCAATAAAGTTTAAATAAATAAATAAATAGTTACTTGTACCTAACTGTTATTTACCTATTTATAGAAATAGCGAATTCGCTACTTGAACAAAAACCAGAGTTAGGTTTACGCGAGTAGGTAGTACAGAAAATGTAAACGCATGTATTGTATCTTTTTATTTTATTCAATAAATAATATAAAAAAATCTAAACTCTAAAATAGAGTTCCTTCCAAAAATTGTAATCTTAACAGTGTTTAGTATGTATAACATATGTTGCACGTTCTTTCGCCATGAATTCAGGTGAGGCTTGGAAAATATTTACTGTAAAATACGTAATAACTCAGGATAGCAGGCGGAGGGCGGCCGGCGGAAATTAGAAACGTCTGCAATATCCCGGGTTATTCACCTATAAAAATGAAATTGTTAACTTCTCTCCGCTTGCAAATTCCTCTAGTCGTACGCAGTGCTGCTATTACAATCGCTGAGTACTCGCATGACTCAAACAAACCTACCTACAGGAAAAATGTTTTCACGGCAACCTACGTATAATTATAAATAGATATTTAAGAGTACAATCATATTTCAGTATACCTAGTGTAGCTGCGAGTCGCGAGGCATGAACGCAGGCCCCAAACGTCTCTACTTAGCGTGTCAAATGAACTCAGTGAAATCCACTGAGTTGTCCGTCTTTAATCGCAGCTTGCAGCTTTCGGGCGTCAAATTTTGTAAGTTGAAGTGATTAAACTTCATTAACTTCAGTACAAAATCTGACACGCTCGGCCGCCATACAAATGAATGAATTTGTTTCTTCTATCCAAATCTAATTCTGTGGCGGGCTCAGTATTTAATTCTGGAAACCTACGAATAAGCTCAAAAACATGTCGCGCGTAGTACAGCACGTGATTGAGCAGTAGTATAACACGTGAGTTTAACTGTTTAATTATATTTATAGTTATTATGTCTCACGAAAGTTTAAATTCAATTATTTTAGTATGAATTATGTAATTAATCGTTTTTTTTTCGAGCTTAATTAGGTCCAATAAACCATTTTCCCTTTCATACGAAATTATCTGCGGTGAGCTAGGATTTTGCTCTCTCTCACGGTTTCCGTCTAATTTAAACTTTCAAAGTACTCCGAAACATGCCGCCTCATAACAAAGATTTAACAAGCGTAATAGTTTTGTATCTTGACCATGACCTTGGTTTCATGGCTGGCGTTACTTGGTGCTGTGGATCTGGGAATTTGAAGCAAAATCTCGTACAAGTATCGGAATACAAGAGGCGCCTGGCCGTATGTTGCCTCTATTATTCTTTTAGGCTCGCTTCGCAGGCTGATAAGCAATAAACGAGCACGCAGTAATTTATCCGGCTATGTGAATATTACATTTTTTGTGGCATAGACCATTGTATTGCAGTACATGAAAGGCACCCTAAAGCTAAACTGACGGATGATCCATCATGAAGTCCTGATCCTGATCCATCGCGTCATTTTATTATTATCGCAGTTCACTAACACTAAAACTATTACGATTACAGAGGAAGAAATAGGGATCCTAGGCCTAACTAGAGCCATGGTAAAATGACACTTTGAAGAGATCTCTTAAGGTGCGGTTAAACTAAAAGAGCATTCGCTGTTCTAACCTCCCACTCTACGAAATTCGATCGGTACACAAAACGTGATTGGTTGATTTCTTAGAACGGGCGCTAGAACAGCGAATGCTCTTTTGATTTAAACGCACCTTTACATTTTGCTTAATAATATCCCTTTCACAGAGTTTCCGTTCGAATAAGTTGACTGTTTGAAATTATAAATAACGGAAGGCAACTAAATTTTGCTGAATAAAACGGCACAATTTCGCTCGCTTCTTTAACACTTACCTATTTTCCGTAAAACCTAAGGGGTTCATTTTTAATATGTGCAAAATGTTCCACGTTTTCCCGTAATTAACTATTATGAAGACGAAACTAAGCAAATATTAACCTACCATCGAAATATTTATCACGATAATATCATAATTCACTAGATATTTATGTATTTCTATATATCACAATATGGTGAATATTGTTAACCACAATTCTTTACTAGGGTCCTTTACCTAAAAAGGAAACAAAACGGAACCCTTATGCTAGGTTTACACGGGCTTAGTAACTATAGTACTAATGCGTAGTACTTGTCACTTACACTTGTCAAATGTGTGTAAACATGGTGTATAAGTGCCTAGTAGGTATTAGTTTAACTGCAAGTGCAAGTGATTAAAAACCGGTCCTGATTACTAAGCGACAAGCCCCTACCCCCAGCTAAAAATCTACTAATACTTCTCACTTGTCGTGGTGTAAACATAATATATACGACAAGTGTATTCTAATTAGTTATTAGGCGTACTCAAAGCTGTTTAAATGTTTTGTTTACTTTGTTTTTCGAGTTTAATATCCAGGAAAATATAATAATGACGTCGTCGGAAACATGGAATTCGGAAAATACAACAAAATTTATTCAATTGTTCAGGTCATTTCATTGTTTACATGGTACGTAAACAAACACAGAGACCAGAGAATCGGCACATCAAAAAGTGACCGAAGAAATTAATATCCATAGATTCGGGGTTCCTGAGGTAAAAAAAAGACGCTTAGATCAACATATAACCAGGAAATCTTGTAAACTAATACCATTTACTAACGCCAATGTGCAGACGGTTACTTCGCACTTATCACTGTGCATATAAGTCCCTAACCACGGACACTAATGACAACTACGAAGCCCGTGTAAACCTAGCATTCCAGGATCACTTCCGTGTCTCTCTGAGTCTGTCTGTCTGTCCCTCTGTTAGACATAATTATGTAGGTATGTTGGTATTGTTGGTGACTCAACGTGGGACGTGCATAAATGAATTTAAAATATGCATGCTACTTTTGGGCGTAAATTAAAAATAAATACAAAGTTATGCAAACTGTATCATGTGATATATGAAATGAAAGGGTTTAGTGTGAAGATTTCAAAAATATTTTTTGAGATATATCATAAATTAAATATAAAAAAATAGGCGAAAAGTTACCATTCTCCAAAACTGCTAGGCTTAATATTTTGCAAAAATTACAGAGAATAGTCTCTTACGTATAGGTACGTAGTTTACAGGAAAACTTATAAGAAGTCTATGTAGTAAGTATTTTAAAACGTCACAGAAAATTTCAATATTTGTGAACGTACGTAACCCTTTCCATGCAAGTCTAACTCGCACACTTGGCTGTTTTTTTACATTAACGTAAATACGCATACAATCTAAATTAAATTATGAAATACGTAGTCGACAACTCAAATAACTTTAAACTAAAGTTCAAGTGTCTTACTTGGTTTTCCACTTCCCCAGTTCTGTTCGATATTTCCGTCAAAGCAAACTGGTGACCGAAAGTTGTTTCAAACTGCCTTTAGCAATCGCTAGTTAATCAAATGCCCAAATATTGGTCAATGCTGCCACCTGATTACTTACTGACTTCAAACTAAATGTTAAACAACTCTAACTATCTCAAAGTTTCCTTTTGGGGTTGATGGCATAACTACCCATGCCATAAACATCATCCATCACAGTACACAGTACTTATCGTAACTTTTATAGCAATTTCAGTGCAGCATAGTAAAATTATTATACGAAATAGTGAGATTTGTGCTACCTAATGTTCTTAAAGATAAAGATAAAATCATTTATTTGTCTGAATTAGGTACTACTTTACATACTATTATGTAGATGGTACAGTTTCGACAGATTCACTATGTGGCGCCTTATAGCAAATAATCATGCATCGTGTGTGATGTTCAATGATCATGCATGTCAAACCACTTAACTACTTAATTTCCTTATCATGAAAAATAATCTTATCCCTTTTCTGTACATCATCAGCCTCTCAGCTCTGCTTGACGTAGACCTACTCCTATAGAATTATATACTAATACTAGTTACTCGTATGAACTAGTGTTGGTAAAGACTCAAGTTTTTTAGGTCCCATTTAGGACGCTTTAAGAGGTAAATGCCAATCGCCATGCTGGACAAGCGTGTTGGCAATCGCAGTAGTGCTTCCACTATGATAATGATGCTGCCCTTCATCAATCTTCTATAAACAAATATTAATTGACACTTCAACACCGTAGACTCTTAGGACACCCACGGTAAGATTTTGAGTGGTGACAAATGTATTCTTACTGCTGTCACAACGTGGAGGAACACTTGTAATATAAGTAATAATTATTTTCTACAGAGCTTACAAGTTCATAATTATGACTGTTGTGATCCCTAAGTTAACTATTCCAGCTACAATTGGGAATACAGATGTCGCTAACGCAACAGCACTGGGCCAAAAATGCCATAAAAGGTAAGAGTTTTGGTTGCCTACTCCCAATAATCTGTTAAATAGTAAATTAATCATGATTTTGACATTAAGTAATATCTGGTGCGTTTAGTCATAAATTAAAGAAATTTTATGGTTTAGTATAACTATGTACATGTACATACCTACTTCGATTATATGTATTAACTTATAAAGCAAATAATAGGGGATAGCAAAACAAAGAATATTGCTCTTGGATCTTTGTAAATAGGTAGGAAGTTAGGTATTAAGAAGGGATAAAACATCAAGCTTATAACAAGGCAGAAGACATAAATAAAAGTCAGGTCAGAGACTTTAGAATTATAAAAATGTAAATATAAATCCAAAGCAATATCTTTTTCATGAAAATCCTGAAACTAAAAATCACTACAAATTTAAACAAAATTGTATATGAATCACATCACATCGTCTGGATAAATATCAAAATGTACGCATTTTAGCACCCCGGTGAAGACTCGAGAGTCAGGTACTTGTAATTAATCACCCTTCCCTGTGTAGGTACTCTGCTTCACAGTGCGCCGTATGCACTAACACGCCAGCCCTCCCCGTACATTCATTAACTTCCCCTGCAAGTGCTCGCATGATAGCTGTCTAAAATAGCTCCGGCTGTAACTTTATCAAATTATCCACTGGCAATGAGCAAGTTAAACAAGATTCCACACGTCCGTATTTACGGGCAGTGTGCTGTCCGCCACCAATTAATCTAGCGTTCTGTTAGTGTCGGCAACTTATGTCGTTCTCGTATAAGCTGCAACACTGACCAATAGTAATGCTATCTCTTTTACTCTTATTAGCGCTAGGTAAAAGTGATAGAGATGGCATCAAGCCTTCAGTCGCCAGATAGTTTTGCGGTGAGTATAGTTAAACTTTACACGATTTCCGACAGCTAGGAGATCCAATTAGCAATATCATCCGGCCTCAGTGTAACGAGGCCGGAGTGGCAATAAGCGGCGGCGGCACAGTTAACATACTGCAAATTGCTGTAACATTTACTTAAACTCCTTGTTACATCTGAGATAGAACCTCGGGATAATAATGTTCTGTGGAGATGTAACTTGCGATGATTATTAAGGGAATTGTTACAAGCTATCTGAAACTGAAGTGTGAAGGTAAATCGCTTATACCTAAGTCTATGTAGAATGTGATGACGTCTGGATGTAAGCTTAATTTCCCGTTACCTTTCTTTCAGAACAGACTATTATATTATATTAATTTGTTTTTATGTTATAAATGTAATATTATATTTTGATGCTAAATAAATAAGTACTTATGTATTTATTTACGACAAACACTTGTTCCTTGGTCGTAGCAGTCCATTCATCTATATCTACTAGATAAAAGGCGAGTAGGTACGTATGTATACGAAATTATGACAATGTAGGTACGCATTCAATCGCGTCTTTGATTTTTTTTTCCAAACAGAACTTAATCGTTTAATATGAATATGCTTTGTAAATGAGTGAATCGCCGACGGTTCACATAATTGGCAAGGAGATCATTTGCCTGGCGCGACATGTAATTGCCCGGCGGAAATCATACAATAGCTTCCTTTAATTACTGTACCCACTCAAGTATCACTTCACCCCGGGCACAGTTCACCTTGATTATCCTTTTTCCTTATTTATCTTTATGCTTATTATTTTGGAGGCAACGTGTTTTAGTAGGTATATCAAGTTCACATTTTGTAAGGTTAAATACAAAATCCAAGCCTTAAAATAGGTATGTCGTTAAAAATTCTATTCATAAAGAAATAATAGCTCTTCATCAGCAGAAGACACATTTTATGGGTAGGTACCTAGGTACCTGCCTACGTAATCGACTAGGAAAAGCAGGAACTTATACAGTGTGTTACCATCACCTTGGCTTTTAGAAAATAGGTTATAATACGCATTTCTAACAATCGTTTTCAAGTATTAACATTTGACAAATATTTAAAATGAGCGTACAATTAAGTTTCTTTCCTGAGAACGATCAATGTAACGCGTGTACTGCTTAGTTGTCAAACTTTGTGAGTGGCTGCGATCTGTCATTGTCAAATGCAAATTAGCGATTAATTTTGAAGTATATTGCTTCTCAGTTAACTTTTCTTAGAAAGTTAATTACTTTTGAAATTGGAGTTTTGAATCAACTAAAGCTCACTTTAGTTGATTCAAAACTCTTTTTTGGCTAAAAATCTGCATCGCATTCCTCGGTTACAATAAAAGCCATTATCATGGTAACACACTGTATAATTTGGACATTTTTCTACGTCGAACACAATTGTTAATTATTTTTATGAATAAAATTATTAGTTTGAACCCTATTTCTTCCGCTATAATGCCGATAATTGCTATCGCGAATACACTATCGGTCATCTAACTATAATCCGTATTCATCACAAGTTGAGTTTTGCTTCAATTTGCGCAATGATTGCTGTGTTTTAGCATTTAATTATGCATACAGATCAAATAAGAAAATTGACCAGATAAGTTAGCTAAAAGCCGAGTAGAATCTTTAATAAATTTGGTCAATTCATAATTCCCATCGCGTCGGAGCGGTAATTGCTTCTAGTAAATTAGTAACAACCTCTGTCAGCGAAGTTGAAAATCGTTCCCGTGTTAATGAAAGCATTAGAGTTAACATGCCGCTCTGATTAACCAAATGCCATTAAAATGTTACTTTCACCAATCAAGTTTCAGTACCTGCAGGTTTTTTTTGTTGTCAGACCACATTCGAGCATGATGATGGTACTGAACTGAATACCGTAAAACGGGATAAATAGGAACGTAGAGTAAACTAGTCTGTTAGCCTAGGACAAATAGTCCAAATTAGAACAACAGATTTTTTCATATGTGTTATTCTAAACTGAATTGTTTGTCCTGGGCTAACAGACCAGTTTACCCTACGTTCCTATTTACCCCGCCATTCTTATTTACTCTTTTTTACGGTATTCAAACGATACTCCTCCTGGAGTATGCGTCACGCGCTTCCGCTACTGCAGCTGTGGCCGTGTCGCATCCCACGATGGTGGGACGGTCGTTGCACCATCATTTGGGGACGGTGTTGAGAGGCATTCATGGCTTAGGACATGTGATCATTTTTGCCAGCGGTACATTTAACATTCTATTGTCTTGTACATAATGTAACCATTAATTACACTTATTCAATATCATCTCCAAAAAAAATCGTGTGTTGATCTAGAAAAGAAGAATAACGTAGCAATCATAGATCTTGCTCGGAAAGTTAGTAAATAGGTACAGAACGATAAAGGACACTAGAGTAATAAAGACTTGCTAAACATGCTATTAAATTAGGAATCGAGTTCAGAAAGAATACTTTTTTCTTTATAATAAAATACACTTTAAATTCCGATAACCGATTAACTTTTCAATATTTTGTGAATTCACGTTTAGGGTTCCATCACAATATACTCTATGGGTTTCATTACTTATTTATAAAACAATTTACAACTCATATTACATGGAAGTCTCTTTCTACCGGGTATTAGAAAATTTACTTCCTGTTGTTATTTTATAAATTGCGATTTGAGTAGGTACTGTCCGCAGGTCCCTGGTTCTTACTTTTCCTTTAACCTACAAATTTAAAAAAGAACTTTGATTGACTTGTGCAGTACTCCATCGACTATCCTGATTTTCTCTGTATCTAGAAGTTGAATTAAGGTATAAGGAGATGCCTACTTGCTTATTATCGTACCTGTGTTCTATTATATATGCTAACATGCAGTATCAAGAATCTACGAATTCCTACCATTATCTGTAAATAATTATATTTTACAAATAGAATTAATGAACTCAAATAAAGCTCGAGATAAAAAAGACAAATCCAATTCGAGTCCGGTAATTATTGGCAGCCGTAAATCAAATATAAATGGTTCCATTTTCGTTTCGGTGTATACGGAAACACTAAAAGGCCTTGGGCAATGCCGCTAAATGAAGATTTGTGGCCAGCAATAAAATACCATTGTGGTGCCCGTCCCATGGATACTAAGATTGGCGATTGTATATGTGAAAATCGGCTAAACAAATGACTTTGGGGAAATTTGTGATTATTTGCGCGCAAATTGTTTAAATTATTACATTTATATTTATCTATGTATTGAAAAGTAGTCGACAGCTGTGAAATTATTAAACAATAACTACACTTATTTTATGTACACAAGCCATGTGGCTTTTATTTATAAGTATGTAGCTCATTTGTGCTAAATAGGTATATATCCCCTTAGCCCTCTTGCACAATATAGGCTTTGCCTGCTTACTCGACGTATTTAAGCTAATAATAATTTCAAATAATGTATGGACTTTACTAGTTAAACCCGTATTAGTGGGCTAACCGTAGATTGTATAAAATGGGTTAAGGGATTCTTATAATCTGTATGTTAATGAAAACTGTAAAGGTTTCAATATTACAAAACATTTAGGTCCTATGTTTTAGCTGTGTGAGTGTTCGGAGTCTCCGATAAAACAAAAACCGTTAAACAATACTAAACAGTACATAACAAAAATCGAGAAGCAATGTAAGGGAGTGCCCCCTATTTATAATCGCAAATGAATACCGCCATAGCGCTATTGATAAAGCAAACAAAACAGGAAGTCGTACAGTTTTATATGGAACATCGTCTATTTTTCTTAAGGAAAACCAGGAAAATATATTCATTGGTGTAATAAAAACAATTGACAACGTTTAAAAATGTTCAATGTCCCTAGATCGAAAACCATTTCGAGATATACGCATGTAGAACACAAAAATATATTTTTAAATTTTTTTATCGAATATATTTTTGTGAGAAATTGTAATAATAGTTTAAAGGGGAAGTGACGTCACATAGCTGATTCAGAGCTGCCAGTATAACCAAACAATCTTGTGGTTGGAATTTCTCTTGTGTTTGGCAGTGACACTTGACACACGAAAATTCACCGATTTTCGTCGTTTTCTTATGTGTTTGAAACATCACTTTTGACGTAATTTAGGTAGCTGATTCTTGACGTTTGTAACTTACGCTCTTTCTGCCCAAAGTAGTAATAAAAGGGGATTTTCTCACTAAATTTGTAATTTAATTGAAAAATTAAAAATACGTGTATCTATTAATATTGAGTTATTTCAAAACAGACAATAAAAAGCAGTAAAAAATATGAAATGTTGTCAATTGAATTTCATGAAAATAAGAAAAAAATGTCAAATCATAACCAAAGAATTAGTTTGATTCGGTAT
Organism: Thaumatotibia leucotreta; assembly: GCA_025490895.1. NCBI lineage: Eukaryota > Metazoa > Arthropoda > Insecta > Lepidoptera > Tortricidae > Thaumatotibia > Thaumatotibia leucotreta. The sequence goes on along the minus strand of JALPQI010004144.1, from coordinate 46,817 downwards.
CTAAATCACTTCAGACTGACTGGGAGGGATCATATTAGGCTGCTCAAACAATTTGATTTTTTATGGCTTTTCTCTTCAATAGTGTGCGCTATTAATTTGACCAACATTTTCATTCCCGATGGAAACCTATTTCCATTTTCAAGAGTTAATAATCGGGAGCAATCGTGGCAAGCGCAGCGCGGAGGCAAATGGCAAACGATGCAGTCTGAAATTAGTCTCTTTAATGGTTCCGTTATGAATTTCCCATTACCCGCGTTGTCAACAAAGCCGCATATGAATGCTTTTCAAGTGCGGACGTATCAGTAAGCGAGGAGAGCGAAACAAAGTAAACGTGATGTCGACAACTGTTGAACCAGCCAAGGGCGTGTTGGAATAGTACATTTCCTAACTAGTGCGGGAAAACTTTTTTTCGGCGAGGGTGAAAGTTGGAGCCAAGAAAAATACGGGTCTCATACTCACCGGTGCCGATGTGTTCATGATTCCTAGTCACGTTTCATTAACATGTTAACACATTTGTAAGGGATCAGTTGAAAAATGTCATGTGTGCCAACATTTGAAGAGTTCCCTCGATTTCTCCAGGATGCCATCATCAGATCTGGACCTGATGACAATGGGACCAACTAGAAGGTATACTCTTTTAAACAAAAAAAGAATTTTTCAAATCGGTCCACGCGTTTTCTAGTAATCGGGGAACATACATAAAAAAGTTTTCTTCGAATTGTAAACCTCCTTATTTTTTGAAGTCGATTAAAAAGAAAAAGGGTCTTAAAATAAAGTATTTTTCTAAAGTCTATATTTTCTGAGATAACTGATCCAGAATCATGAATAGTGGGCTTATAAAATACTTTAAAATAAAATTATTTCAAACATAATCGGCCCAGCCGTTTTCTAATACCTAACTACGGAACCCTATACTGAGCATGGTCCGACATACTCTTGGCCGGTTTTTAATTTACTTGACGCGTAAGCTTGATTAATTTGATTATGCAATTAACAGATTGGTCTAGACCAATCTGCGCCGGCATTATTAGAGCTAAGTAACAACCTGTGTGCTTGCCATGAGCTGCTAGTGCCGTGTGATCAAACCAAACCAGACTTACTCGCTCTATCCTACTCGCTCGCACCAGATGCACGAGACATGCATGTCGTTGAAAAGAACAGAAGCCATGACATTCAATTACGATAATTTACGCTTGGAGACCTTATACATCTCCAAACGTGCATTATATAATGTTATTATTATATACCTATTCGGAGAGATACCTTTACTTCTCTATAAATTATTACATATAAATGTTCTGACACTTCTGACTTTTTAGAGACTTTACATCTCTTGTTATTATTATTATTTCAATTTATTTAAAATCAATTGTATGTTTTTTTTAATGCATGTTAGATAGATAGATAGATAGAATACTCTTTATTGCACACCTTAACAAAAAAGAAAACATGGTTAAAACGACGATTATACATAGAGGTACACAACAGGCGGTCTTATCGCTATAAAGCAATCTCTTCCAGACAACCTTGTAAGATGTACCCTGTTTGTTTGAAAAAATAAGTCCCGCCAAGTTTCTTACCGGTTCTTCTCGGGTCAGCGGTGTAGGGTTAGAACCGGAAGTAGTTTTAATACTTAGACGATTCAACAGAGTTTGTTGCTATTCCAATTTGAATAAAGAATTATTTGACTTTGAGATTTTACAATAAATAAAATGAAGGAAATACCTTACTGCGCAAGCTAAAGATGAATTTTTATATTTTCAAACGTAAACTACAACTAATTTGTATGTTAATAGTAGTTATAAAATGTATAGGTAAGAGTAGTTTTTTATTTATTATTTGAAAGAACACTTTTGACAGTGTTGACATTGACATTTCATTTAACTGGGACTTGAGCATATTATAAACGACGTAATATTTAATTTGATTGTAGGTACGTAATGTATACGGGTAGTTTTTTATTTATTATTTGAAATGACACTGTTGACAGTGTTGACATTGACATTTCATTTAACTGGGACTTGAGCATATTATAAACTATGTAATATTTCAATTTATTTGAATTGTGCATAAGTATGAGTATAAGTAGGAACAGGATAGACGAAAAGTAAGACTGCGTTAAACTCACGGCGCTAGCTCATGGTAGGTAAGCATAATATGCCTGCGCAATATGCATACGAGTTCCAATCGAAGGTTCGGTGTGTGTAGCTGAAAACTTTTAATTACCGTGTTCCGAACTGCTCGTTAGGTGGGTACCTCTTGAGATTTCTATTCATTGGTGATATGATGATTCGTAGGATAAAAACATTGTTTTATTTTGAACTATACAGTTTGAACTAACATTCGCTATGGATGGAACCAAAAAATCGCAATAAATTAAAGATCAATTAACTCATAATTAGGAGTTTTTAGAGTTCTTTGCGATTTTTGGTTCCATTCATAGTGAATGTTGCTCAGCTTGATTATCACCATTACCCTGTTCACTCCATCTACTTGACCCAAAATCATATTACTTACAAGTAAATCGAATAGAACAAAAAATACCTACGAAAAAATTACATAATAAACACATCGTACAGTGAACCGATGTCCCTCGATTACCCGATAATTGGATGTATTCTGCTCGATGGAAAAACTTATATCTCACTTTATTTCAATGGTTAAAATATAATGAATAATGAAGAGAATGTAAGCCTAATAATAAATCAAAACAAACGTTCGTTGCCGTCGTCGTCTCAGACGAAAAATAAAACAATTGAAAACACTCTCAAGAAGATATAGATCAATAGATCAATAGATGGCAGCACCAGTTCTCTCTAGCTATTCTAGAAAACTGTAAAGTATTCTAAATAGGAGGTGCAGGCATGTATTGCTTACCCTCAGAGAATGGTCAAAGGCGCCTAGCCTTGTAAGCGATTGCATATACCCGAGAAATTTGACCGGTGGTTGCTAAGACTGAGTGGCCGAGGGGTACAGGCATCAGCCGCGAAAGCTGAGTACGTGGGTTCGATCCCCACCTCGGACATAGGTGATCTTGGTCGTTTTTCTTTGGTGTATGACATCTAATATTTATAAGATATAGATAGTTTTCGTTTGTTGTACCTTTAGGTGTAGTTGAAGATTTCTCCTACTGAATAATTATTACATTAAAACAGTATTATGACAATCCAATAATACCTATATGATGTCCAAGCAATTAATTACGGATTTAAAGTATTGTTATAAATATCGATAAATTACAAATATAATGGTAGTCTTTAGTGAACATGGTGTAACAAATAACAATTGTACGGAAAATACAGTGGTCTTGGCGCCGTATAATTTTGCTCCTTTCGACGTCGAGACCTTTTGTATGTGGGGCCCTAGCGCTATAAGTTTCTTCAAAAACATATTATGGGACCATACCGCAGGGGCCTGTTACAGATTTATTTTCATTTTAATTTAGTTTTTATCATGGATGCTGACCGGAATCATTACGGGACACAACACCCTCAACAGGCATCTTAAGGTGATGAGATTAACCAATGCAATAAGCCGGGAGAGACGAAACTAGTCAGCATGTTCTGGCGGAATGCATTATATATGCAGCGGCAAGACATAATGTGTTTGGCAGGGATAGGTTGGAGGAGAATGAGCTCAGGGACGTCCTACGGTACTGCAAGAAAACAAGGAGTCCAGAAGGAAGTAATGGGGGAACGAAACCGGACATCAACCTGCGGCTCCAGCAACGGGTAACGGGGTGAATGAGTACATCAAATGCTCGACAGTCCGCTCGATTCCGGCCGAGTGTCCCTCCAAAACATATAGTTTTTCTCTAGTTTTAGATATTTTTTAATAACCCTTCAATCTCTTCATGAATAATATACAATATTTCTCAAACGTCCTTTAGCAGAGCAGCTAGTCGCGCCGATCCCGGGCCGCCCAACTAAATCAATTATGAGCCGCAATTACCCCAGTAATTACATGCTTTGACAGCTCCTGACGGCAGTCACCGTGCACCTACGTCTAGCACATTTCACTGTCTCGGGAGCTAATTTAATGTAGCCCAGGGAACATCAGTTATGATGGAATTTGATTTGCTATTTCGTACTTTATCACAATGATCAATATGGCTTGTCTGCCACCGAAATTATAATAAAAAGATAGGAACTAATCAGTGTTTCAACGTAGTCTTCAATTCCAAGTTAATTATCAAATAGTTTTGTTAGTTCTTAACTTATCTTATCTACCGTAGCCTTATCTTATCTACCTGACAAATGACATTCAGCTACCTGACAGACCTGTGGTGGGTAAACCACACTATTTTTTACTATTCTATGAATCCTAATAAATTATAGCAAAAATAAAATAATATAACAAGATTTGTCATCTATACCTACAATTTTATTGCTCAGTAAAATTGTGCAATATGTTTTAACTATTTAGCTGTCTTAGTCTTAAAAGAAAATTACTTTTATAATCTAGAGCATACTGATTGCAATGTATTACATTATAATTAAATTATGTGAATGGAACTTCTGTCTCAGGAGAGACTAACTCTTCAAGCTAGCATGTTCGAATACATTGATAATGAACATGATTTGTCACATGCGATTTGTAATATATTGCAGCCGATATATTGAAGTCGATATATAATTGAAATGAATCTTGTATCTGGTAATATTTTGTATCGTATATGTAAACAAGATAACTGAATTAGTTAGCTGAATGTTTTATGAAAGTAAGATAAAATCTACGAAGAAATGCCTTATAAAAACAATCTGCGAAACTTTGCTCCTTCTGTACGTGGATTTAATTTAAATCAAAAAATAGTAAATGAAAAGTGACAAGCTTAATTACTCATACATTTGTCATTTAGATATTTTCGTTAGTCGTTATCGATTTATTGATTATATTTTTTGTCAAGAGTTGAAGTATCGAGTTCAAGAATCTTTGATTTGTTTTATTTTGATTCAGAGTACCTACTCGTAAATTTCAAAACTTTCTATTCGAATCACCTTTTATCATGATTTTGTTGCAAATCGATCTGGCAACCCAAGTGTCAACTGTCCGAAACGTTCAATGCTCATTCAAGTATTTCAAGTTAATTAAAATATTTTTTGTATTTTTATTTTTTTGCAACTATTATTAATAAACGTTGTTCAATACACCTACTCACCTGCCGCTCGTGGAAAGGTTTCTCGGAACTTGTGAATAATATTCACGTGTATTGAATGACGTTTACATACTTTCCGCACTAGTATCGAAATGTACTATTAGATGCACTATTATCGACGGTAGAAAGGCTAATTGGCTTAAGCGACACTTTGGGCGATATTGAGTTATTTATATCATCGGAATCGGCAGATTTTTCTCCGTCGATTGAGCTCGGTTTCATAGCGATCAGACGATTTTGATGGCGGTTAACAGTTCTGAAATTTGGTACAGCGTTAATAAAATCAAGGCATGAAGCAACACAAAAAATTGCAGTTTTGAATGAAACGTGACTTGACCCACAAACATGTCTGGTTGGTTCCCGCTTAAGCGGTTTTTACTTTCCCAACTTTGCCATTCGTTTTGATTTCAACCTTTTGGCTTTACTCCATCACACACGAGCATAGTCGTTTAAGTCAATTGAACTTCAACAAAAAAGTGCCACCATAGGCGTTTGAAGCTTTTAGCCTCCATTTAAAATAAAAGAAGCATGTCGCTTGAACCATTTAGCTCTTCCCAATTTTAATGACACACATAAAATGTAAATCTTGAACACGCCAAAATTGAGGCACACAAATAGTCATAAAAAATAAATTTGAGAGTGAAAGGCTACATTATGTTTCACATGTTCAATGACAAATTTAACGTAGTTTAAAATAACATTTTCTATTTTAGTTATTGTCTATACCGTAAGCCATACTTCTAACTTTCTTGCGTATACGTCTCATAGGACTTTGCACCATCTCGTTAGGACACCGTTTTGACGCCCACGTTCATATTTTTTATAGCTCGGGGATTGATTTTACTTCTCCACTTTTCTTTTTTAAAATTCCCTTCATTATACTCCAGTACTCTTCAACAGGCCGCAGTTCTGGACTATTTGGCGAGTTGCATAATTTTGGTACCACTCAATCCTCCTTGTGCTGTACCATTCCATCACTGGTTTTGTGTAGTGACAACTGGCCAAATCTGACCAAAACAGCGGCGGTGAGTCGTGCTTTCTTATAAGAGGCAGCAAACGTTTCTGTAAACACTCTTTTTGATAAATTTCGCCGTTTATTGACCCGGTGGTAATAAACGAGCGACTTCTTTTCCCACAGCTGCATATTGCTTGCCAAAGAAGGTATTTTTTGGGAATTTCGAAAACTTTTTCAATTTACATTCTTCAGGAGCATCTGTTCGACTTAGACTGGTATAAAACTCTTGCCCAGGTATTTGTTTAAAATCAGCTTTTACATATGTTTCGTCGTCCATGACAACGCATGCAAATTTCATAATGAATTTCTCATAAAGTTTTCGTGACCGTTTCCTTGCGGATGAGTTCTGTTTCGCATTTCGATCTGGTGCGGCCTGGGCTTTAAAACTTCTTAGCCCAGCCCTACGTTTTATTTTTTGAACATAGGACTGAGACATCTTCACTTTCTTGGCCACATCACGAGAAGACATCTTAGGATTTGAGGCGAAAATCCTAACAATACTCTCGTTCCTTTTTTTTATTCTTCAGACTCTGCACCCTCCACTTCGACCACTTCCTGGCTTTCTATCTACTGTCAAGTGTTCACGGAACTTCTTTAATACGCGACAAACCGCAGATTGGGGATATTTTAGTCTTTTCGCGATATCTCTATATCTTAGTGTTGAATTTTTGACGTGTTTGTGCAAAGTACGTTCGCGTTTTTTGTGTTGTTTGCTCGACATTTTGACAACGAATAATTATATATACGAAAACAATTTTTTAATATGTTTTTGGGCAGGTTCTTGTGATCAAAAAGGTGCTTTAAAAGTTTCTATACCTCCATTTTTTCCATAGATATAAACGATTTTACATGCCTCAATTTTGGCGTGTTCAACCTTTATATTACTTAAGCATTTTGAACCTCTTTTTATAGATGAGAATGTCGGTTGAAATAAAATATTTGTTTGACCTGTGTCATTTAAATCCTTATAATAAAATCAAGTATATCTCGGGAACTATTAAATATATCTAATTACTCTCTTGAACAAAATTAAAGGCATATCTGTAAGCTTCATATTTTGCATATACACTATATTGCTAAAACCAACCAATAATTAATTATGACCAAATTTATGAAAATTTCGTGATTTTGATTTTTTTTGTGTCGTGTTTTTACATAGTAGTCATGACGCTAGAAAAATTAAATATTTTTTTAAAGATAGTGTATTTAATAAGCTTTAATTTGATGTATATAACTTGTTGGCGGTATTAAAAAAAAGACCCATAAAAAATATTTAAATGAATTGTAGTCATAATCCACAGTATACTTATTTAGTGATTTAAGAGGCGTTCAATTTTTTTTTATATTTTTCAATCTTGATTATTTGAAATAAGCACTATTATTTACGAGTGGCACTTCCATCGCCTCTTAAATCAATATAAGTTTACGGTGGATTATGACTACAATTCATTTAAATATTTTTTATGGGTCTTTTTTTAATACCGCCAACAAGCTATATACATCAAATTAAAGCTTATTAAATACACTATCTTTAAAAAAATATTTAATTTTTCTAGCGTCATGACTACTATGTAAAAACACGACACAAAAAAAATCAAAATCACGAAATTTTCATAAATTTGGTCATAATTAATTATTGGTTGGTTTTAGCAATATAATGTATACACAAAATATGAAGCTTACATATATGCCTTTAATTTCGTTCAAGAGAGTAATTAGATATATTTAATAGTTCTCGAGATATACTTGATTTTGTAAAACTTGAGATCCACCATCTTTGATTGGCCCCCATTTTTGTTAGGTAGCACTTATAAATGGCAATCTTGCATTTTTGACGTTTTTATAAGCTTACCTAACAGCCGTGAAAAGGAAAATTTGTACCTCCTAATTTTAACCATACCTGTCATACAACGGAAATCTTGAAATAGCCCGTATGCCTATTAGCTACCACTTTGAGATGTCTATCATACTTTTTTAACATCCTTATGAATATGTCTAACTACTGTAAAAAGGACACTTGGTACCCCCAAATTATACCGTTTTCTAATTTCAGACCGAGTAGCCCACGGACTATGTGTGTGATACTGAAATCGTGTATTTCACATTATGAAATAATTTAATTATTTTCATTGTTGTTTCTTGATTATTTAATAATAATTAAAGTTTAAGTCTAAATACTTACTTACGTATTTCTGCAACTTATATTGTAAAAAAAAAACTGACTACAGATATAATAAAAATTAAGATTATAAAATGTAACGTATCAAGCGTAGTAATAAATTAATTAAAGATGTTAGGCAAAAAGAGCATTTTTTTCCAATAAAAGCGACAGAAAGGTTAATGCAGATGAAACGCTGTAATCAATATCCGCAATTTTTCTAAGGGCTTGTCCATTAATCACGTCATACAATTTTGAACTGTTTTAGACCCCCCCACCCCCCATGGTGATATTTGGTGATATTTTCTGGACCCCCCCCCCCCCTAGCCAATATAACGTGTAATTTTTTGCCAACTTAAGTAGTCCTTTTAATAGCACTTGAATTTACGTACGTTTTTGCCAACTACGAGGTAAATGTGATGTAAATGTAAATGTGACTACAATTCATTTAAATATTTTTTATGGGTCTTTTTTTAATACCGCCAACAAGCTATATACATCAAATTAAAGCTTATTAAATACACTATCTTTAAAAAAATATTTAATTTTTCTAGCGTCATGACTACTATGTAAAAACACGACACAAAAAAAATCAAAATCACGAAATTTTCATAAATTTGGTCATAATTAATTATTGGTTGGTTTTAGCAATATAATGTATACACAAAATATGAAGCTTACATATATGCCTTTAATTTCGTTCAAGAGAGTAATTAGATATATTTAATAGTTCTCGAGATATACTTGATTTTGTAAAACTTGAGATCCACCATCTTTGATTGGCCCCCATTTTTGTTAGGTAGCACTTATAAATGGCAATCTTGCATTTTTGACGTTTTTATAAGCTTACCTAACAGCCGTGAAAAGGAAAATTTGTACCTCCTAATTTTAACCATACCTGTCATACAACGGAAATCTTGAAATAGCCCGTATGCCTATTAGCTACCACTTTGAGATGTCTATCATACTTTTTTAACATCCTTATGAATATGTCTAACTACTGTAAAAAGGACACTTGGTACCCCCAAATTATACCGTTTTCTAATTTCAGACCGAGTAGCCCACGGACTATGTGTGTGATACTGAAATCGTGTATTTCACATTATGAAATAATTTAATTATTTTCATTGTTGTTTCTTGATTATTTAATAATAATTAAAGTTTAAGTCTAAATACTTACTTACGTATTTCTGCAACTTATATTGTAAAAAAAAAACTGACTACAGATATAATAAAAATTAAGATTATAAAATGTAACGTATCAAGCGTAGTAATAAATTAATTAAAGATGTTAGGCAAAAAGAGCATTTTTTTCCAATAAAAGCGACAGAAAGGTTAATGCAGATGAAACGCTGTAATCAATATCCGCAATTTTTCTAAGGGCTTGTCCATTAATCACGTCATACAATTTTGAACTGTTTTAGACCCCCCCACCCCCCATGGTGATATTTGGTGATATTTTCTGGACCCCCCCCCCCCCTAGCCAATATAACGTGTAATTTTTTGCCAACTTAAGTAGTCCTTTTAATAGCACTTGAATTTACGTACGTTTTTGCCAACTACGAGGTAAATGTTCGCGAAATTGTAAAACTTAGTATTTAAAAAACGTTTTATAAAAAAAGTTAAACTGCTTTAATGCTGTTCAGCAGATTCGAGAGCAACAAAAAATTACACGTGATTTGTCCGGTGACCCCCCCTCCCCTATGGTGATAATTGGTGATTTTTTCTTGACCCCCCCTCCCCCTATACAGTATGACGTGATTAATGGACAAGGCCTAAGACTGATTCTGCCAAATAACTATCTAATTATGTTATAGAAGCAAATATTTTTCTTTATATAGCAATAAAAATTGAGAAATACGATTTTCATTCATTTTGTTTTCTTTAGACCTGCAGAGTAATTATACCTTTGTCTCTAAATATCCGAGCTTCAACCACCATGTTTAATCATATTCATATAATTCCTGAGATTTAAGCAATCCGTTTTTCAATGAGTGTATGTCATTAAGTCAATTAGAATCGCCACTTATTTCCATTAAAGAATCGCTTAAACTGTTTAGCCTTACCCCGTTGTACAGTAAAAATAGCGCTTAGCTCATTTAGCCTTCTTTTTAAAAAAGTGCACTTGTACACTACAGTCATTAGACTTGCCTCCGTCGGCAGACGCTGTTGGTATTTGAACCAATTAGCCTTTCTCTGATTTTTAGCAGATTTGTCTTAAGCGACCTTTATTTCGAGACATAATAAACTAATTTTATCAAGGTAGGAACCAAAGTATGCGCCTTTATATCTTGAATATTTGATGGCAGTTGCGTTACAATATCCCTGTTACTTTTTTTCTTGCGATTTTTTTTCTAAAAAATAAAACTTTAAACGGCTCTCCTGTAAGGTTCATAAAATGTCGGTTAAGTCAATTAGCCTTTCTACCGTCGATATGCGGCTACAAACATTACACGTCATCAATTTCCTCTTCCGTGGGAATCGGCTCGTCGTTCACTAGAATATTAGACAACGTAGAAAGTACAAAAGACCCTCTATTCCAATAAGCTTGTCAAATCACAATCCATTTTCCGTAGTCTCCGAGGAGCGCTTGTTATGTGCGAACCGAGGACAACGGTGGCCTTACCATGAGCTGCTCGCGTGAAGAAACGGTAGGAGAGCTAGTTTCACGCCCCCAAGAGAGAGAACGATTTATGCGAGAAGTATTCAAAAGTAACGCGTACGAAGTAGTTACTCAAAACGACACCTCGTAACAAACTGTCCTGGCCTACTACCGTGAAAATCGAAGTTCGTAAATTTCGAGGATTTGTCTCTCTCACTCTAATGACGCCTGTAATTAGAGTGAGAGAGACAAATCCTCGAAATTTACGAATTTCGTTTTTCGCAGTAGGGCCGCTTGATTTTGAATTTACAATTAAACGTCTGACAATGGAGCATTCCATGAAAACATCTACTTTTTGTCGCTCACGTGTCACTATGGTAGCTACCCTAATAACATGTGCTAGCCGCTGGAAAACACTGCCAATCTTAAAGTCTTGATATGGTATTATACCGTATTATACCGTAGCTTAGCTGACTATATAAATTATAAATATTAGATATCATATACCAAAGAAAAACGACCAAGATCACCTAATGTCATGTAAGTAATATAAATGCTGACTAATTTAATTTCTCAAAAGTATTGACAAGACTGTAAAAACCGACATGTGATGGATTTTAATTAATTGAATGAATACCCTTTGTGTATAGTTGCTAGGTTACTATTTCAAAGTCATAAATCAATTAAATAGCGGATTTTATAGGCGCAGCGACGCAGTGTCGCTTACAACACGTTTCCATGGACTGCTCCTATAACTAACTGTATTATTTCCGATGGTAATATTAAAAGTAGGTAATTGTGAACAAACATTTTTATTTATAAAGTAAATTATAATCAAAATTTAATAATTTGAATGTATACGAATACCTCTATTAAGTTTAACACTGTACCTGAAGGGTCCACGGAAAAAAACATGTCCAGTGCTTAAAAAATCATGGCAAATTCACACCTTATTCTGTTAAAAGTAAGGTGGTTTTTCTTTCTGTAATTTGAATTACTAGACATGTTCTTTCCGTGGACCTTTCACCTACATTTCGTCAGTGATTATGAAATAATGCAAGTTTATAGGTTTGTTTACACTGTTAATAGATAAACATAATATCAATCTCGCGAAATTAATCCAATTATGCCACAGGAATTCAGGTTTGCCACATAAAAGTTTCAGTTGCCACATACAGGGTGGTCCAAACCTTGACGTCAAAAATTTTTTTTTAGGTTCCCTACGTCATGGGCTATCAGAATATACCCCATGTATGTTAGCCGATTTTTTGTAGTTTTCGAGTTATGAATTTTTGAAAATTTTTTTTTTGAGAAATTCTGGAATGAAGAAAAATATTGATAAAAAAAAACTATTGGGTTTCTTTAATATTTTCTTTCTGTGAAAGTATTACTACTAATAAAGCATTTACTGACAAAAAAATTTACGTCCTCACTTTGATACAAGTAGGATAAAAAATACAAAATTCAAAATTTTACGTTAAAAATGCATCAAAATAGCATTAATGTACTTAAATAAAAAAAATAAAACGTATCCCAAGGATTTTTGGTAATGTAAAGACTGCCCTAGACCTTAAACCTTCGTAAAAGCAAAAAAAAAGTTATACTTAATAATGAGGATTTTTCGGAGTAGTGGAAAAAAAGAGCTGAAAAGTAAATCAGTCAATAGGCAGTCGACACCTACAATAATATTTAAGTAGCACACTTGTGGTAAGGACAACAGGATATTGAACTTCTTAGTCCTTTGTACGGATTCACTCAAATTTAACCGCTTTGTGACAAACCATTCTAATCATTATGTAAACGCGTGCCTCTGTAAATATCTCGCACTACAAATTGTGAGCAGCCGACAAAGGGTCTATTCGGTCTCACTAAGTAAGGTATGAACATAAGCCTTGTACACCTACTCGTACTCAAAAGAAAATGTGGGACATCTCGCGACTGCTACTTTATTGAAATGTATTAAGCGTATCAGCAAACCTAGCCAATATCATCATCATCATCAGCTTATGTTAGTCCACTGCTGGACGTAGGCCTCTCCTATTAACTATGCGTATAGACGTATTAGGGGGCATATGCCCATAATCGCCCCGCTGGGCAAGCGGATTGGCGATCGCAGTAATGTGTCCACTATGATGACGCTGCTGCCGATCATCAATCTTGTAGAATGGTCAGTGACACTTCAATCCCCTAGTCGACTGTTACGACACCCGCAGGAGGAGTTGGGGTGGTGACAAATGTATTCTTACTGCCGTCACCACACGGCTGACCTAGCCAATATGCCATTCTGCAATCGTATTCGATAGGCGATAAGTCCATCCATAGTCCATGTGACCATATTAATGTATGGAAATGGTCACGTGACTTTTCGTAACAATCTGACATTCTCATACATTTATGAGTTATCGCTTATCGTATACGATTGCAGAATGATATCTTGGCTAGGTTTGGCCTGCTGGATAAGTGAGTTTTCATTTTATATTCATTAATTGTTACACTAATAAAATGAAGCTGGGCAAACTAATACTATTTCTATACTTCTATCTTCTATCTTCTATCTATCTCTATACTTATTTCATGTATATCAATACATGAATTAAGTAAGTTCCAGTAAAAGCAATATGTGGCCCTTATTTTCTTTTGAGGAGTATATAATAGTACATTGTGTATTAAGGGCGGTAAATACGAATTTGTGAACGAGTGTGGTGTGAAAGTAAAGCCCAAGCCGACGACGCGGGCCTTACTTCACACGAGTTCATAATTCTTGTACCGCCCGTGGTACACGCAATGTTTTTCATCACACCTGTGAGGCAAAAAAAGTAAATAAAACAATATATTTTCACAAAACTAAAATAAAATGGTCTAAATCATTTCTCAAAATCAGGGATGAAATCTGGGCGCGGCGCGCGCCGCGCTAGTATGACGTTATATTGTATGAAAATCCTTGACAGCCCTAGGGTGTAATGACGCACCTACGGCGCGCATCGCCGCAGCGCATTGGCGTACTTACCGAACAGGTGTGACGAAATGTACCTAACACGTACACACATCGGTAGAATTTTACTCCATTCTTACAGCCTCCGTAGCCTGGTTTGTAGCCTGTCTACGAAACTGTAGACCCCGGGTTCGATCCCGATGGGTGATTTATTTCTATATCTTTATCATGTTTATTTGTTCACACAGTTGCTTTCCATATATTCAAATGACTTCATATATCAAACGCAGACCCTATCACACAAACCCTAATTGAGCTTCCCGCGAAACTAGATTTGAATACCAATAGACCTATGATATTTAATTGTTTATTAGATCTTTATTCTTCGGTACATATGTGAGCGTTTAAGTATAAACATCCCGCTTTGTCGTTTGCCACAAGAGCGCTTAGACAATTGATTCGTATACAGATACAAGCCAATTCCTTCCGTCGAGTTAAGCGACAAAGTGTGACGTTTTTACTAAAATGCATGTCAACTACTTGAATGCCAATGCGCGTTTGACGAAGATTTATTTAGATTGAGCGCTTAAAGCGACCCGTGAGTGTGTCAATGAATCAGGTACATGACAGAGATAAATCAATAATGGGCCCGAAGACTAAGTCATACACCAAAATAATTGGCATCTACAACGCTGTATAAAATATGCTTGTGTTATAAACTTATTAACAAGAAGCCTACCAAGGCACTAAAATATAAACAGATACTTGTTTCTTTGTAGAAAAGCTTTAAAATTATCTTATCGCATTCTAGGCAGAAACCTGTTTTTGCGTTTTAAAATGATTGTGCTCATCATCATCATCATCATCATCATATCAGCCGAAAGACGTCCACTGCTGAACATAGGCCTCCCCCAAAGATTGCCACAATGACCGGTCCTGCGCCACCCGCATCCAGCGGACTCCTGCGACCTTCACCAGGTCATCGGTCCACCTTGTGGGGGGGCCTACCCACGCTACGCCTTCCGGTACGTGGCCGCCACTCAAGAACCTTCCCGCCCCAACGGCCATCGGTTCTACGCGCAATGTGCCCCGCCCACTGCCACTTCAGTTTAGCGATTCGGAGAGCTATTTCGGTTACTTTGGTTCTGCTGCGGATGGTCTCATTTTTAATCCGATCACGCAGATTGTGCTCATAATGTTAAAAAAATAAATATAGTACACTATAAATGATATCTTGCACAATAAAAAACGGCTATTACAAATGCTATAATTTAACCAGTAAACATGTAATCAAGAAAAGTCTAAGAAAAACGTTTTTTCGCTCTACTGTAAAATTTGACAAAACACAGATACTTGATTTCTGCATAGGGCAGCCGTCTTGTTTGACACCATCGTAGTATTGAAAAATCCAAAGCGATTTGTCGTGGGCACTCGCAGTAGTCGCAGTACATTTTGGGAGCTCGGACGTGCCTGTGCAGAATGGAAACTCTCGTTACCGCAGCAAAGCAAGTTATAAAATCGCACTGTCCATTAATAAAAACTTTTCGGATTACTCATTCTGAGGCTAAGTAATATACAATGTTATGTCATAATAATGTTAATTTAACGTGTACGTTTTTATTATTTCACGAGGGTCCCAGCTGAACGATGTAGCACGTGACTTGCGACGTCGTCATCCAACTTAGCCCATAAACATTCGGTGGATGTCGCGATGCCGCTTGCAGCCATTACTTACTGTGGCAAATGTATTTGAAAGCATTCTTGCCTCGAAAGACGTATGTACTTGAATGTTATACATAGGTCACTAGATAAGTTGCAACAAATAGACAAATATGAAACAAAAATATGTCTACCACATATATTTTGGGGAAAAACTCAATTGTTTTATTAAATTTCGGATATTAAGAGGCTAACACGTATTGCTTGTCACTAAGAGTATGGTCAAAGGCGCCTAGCCTTATAACAGACTGCATATAACCGAGAAATTCGACCGGTGTCCGCTAAGCCGCTAAAGCTAAGGACATGAGTTCAAATCCCACCTGCGGCATTGCTAAACTTCAGTATTTTTTCTTTGGTTTATGATATCTAATATTTAGAACTACATATTTATATTTTAAAACATCATATACAACGTACAAAAGAATATATTTGTCCTTGTTTTATTATACAGGAAAATATGCTTATTGCAAAAATTATGTATGGACGTCTTGGTGCAACTTATAGGTAGTGTACATCACTGGGTTGATATGTCCTATACGTAGTAGGAAAAGTGTGATCGTATATCGTTTGATCTAAATATTATTTAGTAAATAAGCGCAATAATAATTGTGCAATAAAGCTCCTAGAAACGCTAAACGAGGAAATAGAAAAAGTATTATTATAAAACTAACCAAACATATTTTCTCTTCTCAAATGATAGATACTTACAAACAATGTACAGTGCCACAAACTTAGCTAGCAACTAGCAATATTTTTCCAGTAGAAAAAGGCAGGAAATTCAAATTTTCTGTCTTGTTTTTTGTGACGAGGCTCGTTCGCAAATTCCGTCCCAAGCACGACAAATAGTAATGAAACGTTGAATAATTGTGATATTTCATCTGCTGTAAAATAATTTAAAATGAAGTTCATTGATTTCCTCACAGCAGTGTGCTTACCACGAATTGATGAGAAACGTTTATGCTAGGCTAGCTCACGCTCGCGCGGAATTATGGGGGCGAGCATAGATAGACTGCATTACGTATCGACAAACGCTAACTCACACTTTACTTGCCAACTCATGATTCAGCTACAGACGTGAAGAACACCATGCTATATCTTGAACGAAAGCACAATTAACGGACAAAACATCCTCGAAGACCTGGCGGGGTAACCCTCAAAATAACTCAACCATCTGTTGCGCGCTTTCTTATCCTCTTCAACTGTACATATGTATAACTACTAGTCTGCTACAATCGCACAGACAAATATCATGAGTACTAAACTAAATAGTCGTAAAACGTGAACTACCGTGCGGCCAGTAGAATGCGAAAAAAATGAAAACAAATATGGCTGACTTCCAATAATATTCGCTGTCTTTTATGCATACATATCATGAAACACGTTCGCTAATAAATATCATAATAAAGTACACCTACTTATTGCGTGGTATCATTAGGTACAAGTAGCCGAATTTGAACATTTTTGAATATCATGAACGCAATATAGCCCCAAAGTATTTTTTTGTAGATTCTTGGAAAAATACTATAAAAAATATTGCAATACAGTTTTAACCCTCTACCAGCCGTTGAAGATAATTTTATTTCGATATTTTTATTAATCAATTTCGGAGCCTTATCGGGTTTTGATATTCAAAAATTATCAAATTCGGCCCACAGCCACGCTATAGCTACATACTCGTACATGTAAGCAATACGTGCCCTAGGAGTTGAGGCAAAATTGAAATAATAAAACTATTAACTAAATTGCAACTAGGTATGTGTTGTTTATTTTGTCTCTGGATTTATTTATTAAGTTACAAATCTATTACAATCCAACAATCCTGGGCTAACAAAATCTCTGGATATTTATTTACTAGCTTTTGCCCGCGTCTTCGCACGCGTAGATTTTGGACTTCTATGAAAAAAATGTTTTGAACCGACTTCAAAAAAGAAGGAGGTTATCATTTCGATTGTATGTAGTTATATATTATGCATGTTACACGGTTTCCAGCAAATAATGAATCTTATTTTGTTTTTTTTTCTCAGTAGATTCAAAAGTGGCCGAAATAAGTTTAATATTTGTGATATTTTTTTGGATTTCGCCTTGACTTGTTGGCAATCATTTAATCGAATGTTGTTTCAAAGACAACGGTTCAAGTATTTTCATTTCATCGACAAGTCATTCTGTCGAAGAATAGTTTTTAGTAAATTTAGATCAGGGAATTTTGAATGGTGCTTGAGGTTTTCCTTTACGGGTTCTTATTTTAGTTTGGTTTAAATTTAGTAATATTTATTCCGCAGTTCTAAACTAACCCTGAACCTACTTTGATAGCTGTTCGCTTATGTGGGGGGTCACAGTTTTAACCTAACTTAAACCTACTTTGATAGCCGTTTGCTTTTGTGTGGGGTCGCAGTTCTAACCAAACCTAAACCTACTTTGATAGCCGTTTGCTTTTGTGTGGGGTCGCAGTTCTAACCTAAACTAAAACTACTTTGATAGCCGTTTGCTTATGTGTGGGGTTGCAGTTCTAACCTAACCTAAACCTATTTGAATAACCGTTCATTTCTGCGTGGAATCGCAATGGTCGCAGTTTTAACCTAATCTTAAACTACTTTGATAGCCGTTTGCTTATGTGTGGGGTCGCAGTTCTAACCTAACCTAAACCTACTTTAATAGCCGTTGGTTTCTGTGTGGGGTTGGAGTTCAAACCTAACATAAACCTACTTTCAAAGCCGTTCGTTGCTGTGTGGGGTTACTATTCAAACCTAACCTGAACCTCCTTTGATAGTCGTTCGTTTCGGTGTGGAGTCGCATTTCTAATTTAACCCAAAACCTACTTTGATAGCCGTTCGTTTCTGTGTGGGGTCGCAGTTCTAACCTTTCCTAAACCGAAGTAGAATCTTACCTTATTACATTCTGTTTGAAGTCTGTTTCATTGAACAGCATAATTAGTATGACATAATTAAATACTTAATTGCAAATAAACTACACGAATTAGAAAGCTGAATTTACAGCGAGGCGGCCCGCGTACCCGCGCTGCTTATACATATACTGTCCGCGAGCTGTCAAACAAACATTTGAAATTCGTTCGCTTTGAATCGTATGTCGCCATGCAAAATTGTAGATATTTTTAACGAACAAACAAATAAATATGGTTTTGTCTAGACTTAAAAAATAAAACCTCACATTGACCTTTTATGTAGCAAACTGCATTACTTACCAAAATTTAATATTAAAAGTATCTACGTATTCATCGTACCTATGTTACTTGTATATAACATGGTATGTAGATAAGTACCTACATCTTCATTGGCAAAAACACTTCTATGAAGTTTTGAATTAAATAGCCCAACGAATTTGGTTCTTTCATACAAACTTTAACCTTCCATTTAACCCCTATAGGGAATGAATTTTCAAAAAACCTGAAACACGTGTTTACTTATTTATTATTAAACACATTCGTGTGAAGTTTCGAATAAAATAGCTCAACTAATCTTATTTCCCCATACAAACTTTAACCCTCCATTTAACCCCCATAGGGAATGAATTTTCAAGAAACCTGAAATACGTGTTTACTTATTTATTGTTTAAAACATTCATGTGAAGTTTCGAATAAAATAGCCCAACCAATCTTATTTCCCCATACAAACTTTAACCCTCCATTTAACCCCTTTAAGGGATGAATGTTCAAAAAAACCTGAAAAATGTGTTTACTTATTTATTATTAAAAACATTCCTGTGAAGTTTCGAATAAAATAGCCCAACTAATCTTATTTCCCCACACAAACTTTAACCCTCCATTTAACCCCCATAGGAAATTAATTTTCAAAAAACCTAAAATACGTGTTTACTTATTTATTGTTAAAAACATTCATGTGAAGTTTCGAATAAAATAGCCCAACTAATCTTATTTCCCCATACAAACTTTAACCCTCCATTTAACCCCTTTAAGGGATGTTTTTCAAAAAACCTGAAACACGTGTTTACTTATTTATTATTAAAAACATTCCTGTGAAGTTTCGAATAAAATAGCTCAACTAATCTTATTTCCCTATACAAACTTTAACCCCCCATTTAACCCCTTTACGGGATGAATTTTCAAAAATCCGTTCTTAGTGCGCCTCTAAACATTATAAAAAATGTACATGCCAAGTTTGAACTCTCTAGGACCAGCGGTTTGGGCTGTGCGTTGATTTAAGTCAGTCAGTCAGTCAGTCAGTCAGTCAGGACATTGCCGTTTATATATATAGATAACATTTGTTTTATACATGGGTATAAGATTTTTGCTAAGAAAAAAGACACCTAAACTTTTAACTTATACAAGGTAGGTGTTAACATTTTAACAGCATATTCATAAGGCTAACAGAAGCAAAAAAAAATCATTTTCACTTTAAGTAAATAGACAGATTCCGGCAAACTTCATACGATATTTTCCATAATATATGTTAATCAAATTTTATATATCTACCATACAAACGAAGTTGGTACCTTAGTCGTCTAGTGTTCAGTTTTAGGGCCAGTTTCAGTAAAACGTGAGCCCACTTAGTGGAGCTATAAAAATATGTTAAAAACAGTGGGCAGCTGTCTGACAGTAAATAAATTAATTAAGCATCAAAATAAAACAATTAAATCAGTTTTGTCGCAATTTCATAAAGTATAAACCATATTCCAGTGCATAAACAAAGAAGTTGATTCTAAGCATTGAAAAGAATATCCAATGGTAATATTTATTATTTCTTTGTAATGTAAATCTCCTTAGAAACTCTTTGATAGGTACTTTTTTGGCACTTTAAAGTTGAAATACCTAGTTTTCAATGGTCTGCTGTTGTATGTTGTATAGGAGTCAGAGAATGGTATTAAGTTAGTTCGTTAGTGCTGGAGGGCCCTGCAGGCGGTGTGCAACAGTGCAGCCCTTTGATGTCGCCGACGGGCGAACCCTTGGCCTTATTACCTAATTATATGTAGGTACGTATATGTATTTTCAAACTTGATACTATGTACTTGCATTTTTTACAACTAAATCATTTTCACATAACTCGATGACATGTAACTAAATATAAATATGTTATACATATTTGATCAGATGAAAGTGTTTGCATTTAAAAGCTATCATCATCATCAACCTTTGATAGTCCACTGCTGGACGTAGGCTTCTCCTATTAACTATGCGTATAAACGCATTAGGAGGTAAATGCCCATAATCGCCACGATGGGCAAGCGGATTGGCGATCGCAGTAATGTGTCCACTATGATGACGCTGCTGCCCATCATCAATCAATTTAAAAGCTATAATGTAGTCTAATTATTTCTAAATTATAGAAGTCGATTCATTGTGATTCATTGAATTCGAGAACAAATAGACTCGGTCATGCAAAATAATAGTGGAATATTTAAGTATTTACTTAGGAAAATTGTTTTAGAGATATGTTATTTATGTGTACCTATTCCGAACTTATACATATACAAGGGGGCCAAAAAATAAGTGCATTTACGTTATCTGAAGTTTTGGGACTCAAAATAAGTCCTCTAGAAGATTTTTGGAAGTCACAGAAGGGTCGAGTTTCTTTTAATTTTTTGCCTACCTACATACTAATATCTATGAAAGTACTATAATGATGAGGTGCTATATGAAATAACTTCAATCTCATAAGGGGCTTATTCTGCTTCTCTAAACCTCGCTGGCAGCGGGAATGGACTTTGTCTTTAGCCATCCTGTAGGTGTAATACGTGCTACACCTACGAATAACTAAAAATAGATTAAGCTGCATTATTCACAAATTATCACATATAAGTGATATAAGTGGTTGAATGAAATACAAATTAGAGAATGCATTTAATTTCACTACATAATATATTATATGTTAATAAATATAAAAATCTGTTCGACATTAAGAAGCGCTTTTTTAGTTAAAACATTTGGAACATTGTTGTAACAATTGGAGCGCGATTTAATTAAGGAATCCGATTTAATTTAATTAAATTAGATAAGATTTTATTTTAGATAAGATTTCTTTATTTGTGTGATTATTTCATAATTTAGAATAAGTTTATACAATAATAGTACATTGTGTTACGTATTGTGTTGTGTTAGTATTCCGGTTACCTACCGTGATGCATACAAAGTATTTCATCACACTTGCCGACAAAAAAATAAGTTTTAAGACATAATATTATTAAATGACGTACTGACATTTCTATTACTCCCTAGGGAATATCACTTTTCTATTACTCCCGCTACGCTATGGCGCGCTTAGACAGCAAGTGTGATGAAAAGGTAATTAAAAAAAATTAAATTAGTAAAATAAATATTTTTCACTAAAAACAGATTTAAACGGATTTTTAAAGTAACTAATGCTACTTTTATGCGATTTGCTCAATCAATAAATAATTTAGATACCTTCAAATAACTGTAGCTGAGTGTAGCTATACTTGTCAACTTGTGATACCTAGCTTGTTGTCATGTTATACATATACTGTTCCCCAAAATTCAACCTAAAATAATTCAGCCTAATAAAGCCCGAAAGTGTGAACCCAACTTTCGGGCCACAATCATAGTTATAAATCGTGCCGTGAAAATAACAGTTTCATTAAATGGCATCGGCAAAGTGCCCATTCCGTCCGCACATTGATTTGTCTAGATTGAAGTCGGGCACTTTGACGCCATTCGTTGTAACTATGATGGTAATGGTATTTAATCTGTTGGGCATAAATTGTTCTGTTTCTATTCCAACCTGATGTATTTTTCTTTTTAATAATAATCTAAAAAGCAGTGACGTAAATAGAATATAATAAAGATAGATTACCTTACCTAACCGACTAGTTGTACATATTCAAATGTGAGAGAGTTTAGTGAAACGTCCCACTTTGTCGATTATAGTTACAAAGTTACGGGCAGTTTAGTGAAATATGGCAAATCATAACAAAAACCGACTTTCAACGAAAATCGATAGAACACACTGTAATAAACCTATTCCTACTGAGTTTAGTTTCTCTTCTAACTATTTTTTTTTATTCCACTGACATGGCATAGATGCGCTTATGGAAACAGTTGTATAGAGGTCTACAACGACTTCTCTACAGCGTTATTTCACGTGCTCATCTATTCCACGTAGAGAAATGCCTACGACAATGAACGGGTTAATTTCAGTTCTGAGCCCCGCGTCCTTGACGTATGCTCGCTCGTAAGATACGGCCTTCCAGCACATTCCATTAATTGTATACGTCACCCTTTGACCTACATGTCCTTGAACTACCGCCATTGAGTATTGACGTAGTAATTAATAAACATGTCTGTAAAGACGTTGTTTCCTTTAGATAGTTTATTTGACAAATTGTCCTGATTTTAGTCTGACTAAGTTGGTAACTAGATTACCTACTACCTATAGACCTATTTGCCTTAAACTACGATGGTTATATTGGTATATTATTTGGAAATAAATATACAAGGTGCCCGTGAGGAAAAGGAAAATTTTTAACAACATATTCCTGAGACTAAAGGAAGCAAAAAATGTTAAGTGAGTTTTGGTCAAATCTGCAACAAAAATTTTTTTTTTTAGATTTTTTTGATGTTTTGAATGCCTCAATACACAAAAAAAGGATTTTATTAATGAAACTATCGCGAAAAATGCACTTTAAAAGTTTTTTTATTTATTTGCTAGGTAATTAAAGATTTTGTTTGTTCATTTGATGTCTGTCAATTAAGTGTGACAGGACTAAGACAACATGGTAACAAAATCGTTTCCTAAAATGCGTTTATCATAGCGTAACGGGTTAAAACGGTTTTAGGAAAAAATATAATTTTCTCTTAAAATAGACTCAATCCAGAAAACTTCATATGACATTTTTAACTTCAAATTTGGTCAGAAATCCGCTGTTGATTTTTTTACCCTTCCTCATGGGCACCGTGTATATTATACAGTAATACTAGATAAAAAGATAAGTAACTGATATCACACTAGGTATTTAATTTACTAAATTAATAATTTTTCTCCAATAGGTGATCTTGGTCGTTTTTCTTTGGTATATGACATCTAATATTTATAATTTATACAGGTTGGAAAAAGATTTTGGGTCAGTGAGGGCAGCTATCAGATCCCGTGTAGCTACGTGAAAATGGTCTTAGAAGACCTTCCCGCGATTTTCAATTAAAGAAGATTAGCGTTTTCAGATTTTGGAAAAAGTATACAGGGTGCGAGGAAATGGTCATTTTTGAGAAACTTTTTTTTTATGCCAATCGATCCTGTTTCTGTTCAGGATCAAAAGCTTGTATGGGACCAAAAAAAATTTTTCTGCTAGAAAAGCCGCAAATCGGGATTTAAAATTCCCATACAAATTGTATGAAAATTAAAATTATTTTTCATCACACTTGCTGTCTAAGCGCGCCATTGTTTGCGCGCGCAGCGGGAGTAATAGAAAAGTGAAATTCCCTAGGGAGTAATAGAAATGTCAGTACGTCATTTAATAATGTTATTTCTTAAAACTTATTTTTTTGTCGGCAAGTGTGATGAAAAACATTGTATGCATCACGGTCGGTAAGCGGAATACTAATTCGAGTCATAAAAGCCCTCCGCCTGACGGCGTCGGGCTTCTAACACTCTCGTTAGTAATTCCGTACTTACCTCCCTTGATGCACAATGTACTATTTTCACGCTTAATTTTTTTATGCCAATCGATTCCATTCCTATCCAGTACCAATAGTTTAGCATATATCATTTAGCATAGGACGACTAATTATCGTGACAGATAAAGTAATTAAGGTTTCACTTTTTTTTCCATAGTAAAAGTATGAAAACGGTTTTCTTGAAAATTTGGATTTTTTGTACATTGCCATAAGTTGACCCGTAGGAAACTATCGGTACTGGGTAGGAATGGAATCGATAGGTATAAACAAATAAGGGTGAAAAATAATTTTTAATTTTCATACCATTTGTATGACAATTTAAAATCTCGATTTGTGGCTTTTCTGGCCGAAAAAATTTTTTTGGTCCCATACAAGCTTTTGATCCTGAACAGAAACAGGATCGATTGGCATCAAAAAAAAAGTTTCTCAAAAATGACCATTTCCTCGCACCCTGTATACTTTTTCCAAAATCTGAAAACGCTAATCTTCTTTAATTGAAAATCGCGGGAAGGTCTTCTAAGACCATTTTCGCGTAGCTACACGGGATCTGGTAGCTGCCCTCACTGACCCAAAATCTTTTTCCACCCTGTATAGCATTAAGTAGTGTGGCTACTGGAGAAAAATTAAAAGTACAAATTAAAATATTTAGTTAATAAATAATTTGATTTGTGTTTTCGCAATATGTTTAATTTACTAAAATTATGAAATTGTGTGCATATTTTTATCCCACTATTATTTAATCGAATTAAATAAAGTAGCAAGTATTTTTTTTATTTATGTTTTATGTGTTGACATTCTAGTTACCGTGAGTGTAATAATTACAGGTAAACTCTGCATTTATCAATTTAACTATCATTATTATTTAATTGAGTATGTGCATTTCTATGTAACCACCATCTGCACATACTCATTCGAGTCTAATTTAAAACGGAATAATTCTGTACCTACACCTACAGGTTGTAAAGCCGCATGAATAGTGTTGAATAGATTACCCGTTTTAGAATGCTCCTGGAGGAGACGTAATGAATGCAAGTAATTAATACCAACACCGATTACCGACACACGATTGAAACACGTATAAAGACATGCCGGTAATCACCATCGCAGACGTCGCCTCGCTCGGTTCAACTCTAATCATCGACTCCTGACTCGAGAAACAACAACTTGGAATAACCTCACTTCATTCGTGCCTTCGCAAGTTGAGGAATAACTTAGAAATTCAATTTGTAGACGCTGAGCGCTGCAGCGGTACCTAGAACCGCCGTAGCACCAACTCATTCACGTTGACGTCACTTACCTACCTATGTATGTATTTTGCGCATGCTTTCTCATTAAAAGTTTAAGGAAATGAGTTAAATGTTGAATTAATTTATATTTGAGTAATTATTTCAAATTATGTACTACAAAATTCACTTTTTGAACGTACAGTTACTGATTTTCACGACTTCATCATCTGCGACTATTAATAGAGCTTTAAAGCTTAACTATTTGTAAAAGCTTCTACAGGAACTAGGAAAAAGAAATAGAATGAAAATGGAAAATGAAATGGGTAATAAAGAAGTTAATAGAAAACAGTAGCTGGTACCTTTTTAAGGAGCAATTTGTTTATCTGCTAAGTGAGCTATGTAATTAGATGAGGCAACCGTTCACTCGGATGACAGGGGAGGCAAATAACGATCCCGATAACAAATTTTTGGTCGTTATAATCAGGGCACATAAATCAAACAAAAAAAAACAACTTCTCGATTATGGAGAGACTTCATAATAAGTAACATAAATTGTCCCTAAAATTTAAAACATGAGTAGTAGATACATGTAGATTTTACGTAGGAAATAAAGTGAAGTTACCTGAATCTCATATCTGAGATTTTACTTTTTAACACTAACTCCATAATATGGTTTTAAGCCTAACTCGTCAGATAAATATTATGGCCCATATCTGCGATTAAGGTTCTTGGTAAAAAAAGTATTTTCTGAAACGTATTATTTAAAAATAAAGCAATACGAAAATGTCTAAGCAGTAACACAACAATGTACTTAGTAAGAAATCCGCGTGATATTCTTGGTAGATATTAAAATGATTGCCTTCACATTTTCATAAGAAAGCGTTGTCAGCCAACCGTGAGCTTTATTCCTATTACGTAGCATGCACAAATACAGCCATACCTACCCAGTAGCGTACTGAAGATATAAATTATTCAAGATGAACTCAGCAGGTAAATTGAAGGGAGAGTGAAAAATGTCGCCCGGAGGAGACGCGTCGCGGCTATCTCAGGGGCCATTCCTCACGTGATTGTTGACTCCGACGTATATTGTTTTAAGTAAGTGAGCGTGCCTTTTAAACGGATCATACGGCGTTCGCGAAATCGGGCGTCTTTCTTGTGGACATTGCGAAAGTTAGCGGTTCTGGGACATACAAATTAAGTTTTGTCCGCATAATTTTTAAGGAAGAGGATATCTATCGGCTTGTATTTGTCCAACAAGAAAATTACCGTTCTAGAGCCTTTAACTTTCACATGTCCACAGGAAATATTTATAACCCAACTCATACATAACAATCTGTATGACCCAAACTGGAGGATGTAGATTCATCATCATCATGTCAGCCTAAAGACGTCCACTGCTGAACATAGGCCTCCCCGAAAGATTGCCACAATGACCGGTCCTCTGCCACCCGCATCCTGCGGACTCCTGCGACCTTCACCAGGTCATCAGTCCACCTTGTGGGGGGCCTAACCACGCTGCGCCTTCCGGTACGTGGCCGCCACTCGAGAACCTTCCCGCCCCAACGGCCATCGGTTCTACGCGCAATGTGAACCGCCCACTGCCATTTCAGTTTAGCCATTCGGAGAGCTACTTCGGTTACTTTGGTTCTACTGTGTACAGTAAATTTATCCTTACTTGTCTTATCATGTAAACAAACCACAGACCAAATGAAACAAACATAACGTCAACGATGATCAAAAGACAATTACTAGTGATTAGAAATGTCGATATAATGAAATGTCAGCGATAATTTCACTGCTTAGGTACGTAAATAGAGGATTATCGATTTTACATCGTCTGTCAGGAAGAGAATTAATTCGTATAAGATTATATCAAAAACTATGGTTAAATTTCCAGGATTTTTCTCTGTCGCTCCAACGAAGGCGCCACTAGTCATGAGAAAAATCACATGAAGTGCACCCGTAACGAACAACGTGAAGCGAAGTAGCGAAACGAATGACGTTTGACGTGAAGATTTTATTCAATATTCAATAGACAACTAAGCACTGCCAGTCTTTGAATAAAATAAATAGGTATTGAAATCAATTACAAAAACCGGCCAAGAGCATGTCGGGCGATGCTCAGTGTAGGGTTTCGTAGTTATTCAAAAACGGCTGGGCCGATTATGTTCGAAATAGTTTTATGCCAGCCCACAATTCATGATTTTTTTTGGATCTTTGGATCAAAAGTTAGAGGGGGGGACAATTTTTTTTTCATCTGGAGCGATTATCTCCGAAAATATTGACTTTAGAAAAAAAACTTTCTTAAAAGCTCCCTTTTCTTTTTAAGAGACCTATTCAATGATACCCCACACCATACGATTACAACAAAAAAAAAAATCACCCCACATCACCAATTGGGGAGGTACCCGAAAAAAATTTTTTTTTTACTTTTTATTGTATCACTTTGTTGGCATGATCAATATGTATACCTGTACCAAATTTCAGATATATAGTATTAACGGCCACTGAGCTAAGTATGCTGCGGAAAGACGGACATAGCGAAACCATAAGTATGGGTTCCGTTGTTGCCATTTTCGGTTTAAAGAAACTTTATTGTCTAAGAAATTACAGAAATTTCACTTACAAGACAATTTATAAAATGATATCTTAAAAATAATTACAAGTTAGGTACGCAATAAACAAGCACGTGTGATTATGTTTAACAATAAACAGTTGCATTATTATAACTAATGATATAATGATACAATAATATTAAATAGAAAAGATTTTTGCTACGAAACCCTAATAAATTTTGGTAAATTACTGCAATTTATTTTAATTGCATTTTCCTCGAGTTGTACTTTAAGTATTAATATCGATATATTGACATGCCAACATTATGGTACATAGACAATCTAGACATCGCATTGTCACATCAATGTCAGATGTTTTTAAAGTTATCCGACCGTAACAGCATTTATTGACGAAAATCTTTACAGAAATGATATTTTTCAGTGCTTTTTTGAGTGATTATAATACTTTGCGAGTTTAATTAAGTATGCAACAACATTTGACGTGATGATTAAAGTGTAATATTGCAGAGAAAAGTGTGATAATGTTTTCAAAAAGTGTTTGTTTACATGATAAGACAAGTAAAGATGAATGCACCTTATGGTCTCATCTCGCAGAGAGACTCCTAGCATAGCCCTCTCCATTGCCCTTTGGGTGACTTTGAGCCTTCTTATGAGGCCCATTGTAAGCGACCACGTTTCAGTCCCGTAGATTAAAACTTCCTTTTCCTTGCCTTTTCAACCCTGTACCTGTACGATAATTATATGAATTAATTGAATTTGATATTACTACCGGACAAATCGCAAGGAACTGGAGTACCTACAGTATCCTCTTTGTGTTAGATTTAATGTTTAGAGGGAAAGTCAGGCAGTCATTGTTTATGCTAAAATATTCGCTTATGCCAATTTTTAAGGTTCCGTAGTAAACAAGGAACTCTTAAAATTTTGCCATATCCGTCTGTCCGTCTGTCTGTTCTTAGCATAGCTCAGTCGCCGTTAGTAGGTACTAGGAATCTGGTAAAAATGTACATACTAATCACGCCGAAAAACTGGTAGAACAAAATATTGAAAAAAAATCGGGTACCTGTAGGGAACACGTAAAAAATAACATCCCGAACATCAGATGATATTTTTCATTTTCTGTAATCCTGTAGTGTGGGACATAGTTGAATAGGTTTTTTTTTAAAGTAAGGGTCTCAAAAGATGTTTTTTTTCTGAAGTTAATATTTTATAACCGTTGCAGAATAAAAAAAAATGTGCTAAAAATTTGCCTGCATGATGGTAATACACAGTACTTATACAAAAAATGGCAACTCATCCAAAAAATTGTAATAGGTAATACGTTAATATTCATAACCACAGATCAGTATAGATAGCTAACGGAGGCATGGAACATGTCGCAGCGTTATGGCCCATTGGCCTTTATAGTGTGACAGATGCGCGCCCTATGAGCCAGTCGCAACTTACCCGCGACTGCAGAATGAGCTCGGACATATCCGCAAAATGCCGAATTGTGCCATTATTTCTTGTAAAAATAGGAGTGTAGATAAAAATTTCAAGGGCTATGGAGTTACGTACCCCATGTAAGTATTGATTTTCTTACAAAACCACGTATTTTTACAAATAATTATGTAACAACAAACCGCTGACATAAATGTCATAATGATTTTTCTTGGGCGTACCAATTAGTTGAACTATTCAGTGACAAATTGTATGTGCGTTTTACATTGACGGCTTAGAATAGCAAGCAAGTTGCAATTTGGTAAGCGGCCGTGCAATGTATCGAATTGCTAGCGATATTCACAACCGTACTGTCATTTCTTGGTACGGCCGCTGCGAGCAGGCCGCGAACTAGAGGTACGACTGACCGTGCCGATGATAAATAAGATCGATAAATTGTTGATGTATTCAATCATATTCAATTTTTCTTTCATATTTTGACCTTTGTATCAATATCTTATCCTTATAAAGGTAAAACAATATAAATGGATTATATCGCGTATATTCATTATTTTGAGCCTCTTACAATAACCGTTGCCAAAAGCTGAAATGGTTTTATTTAAATATGTGACCATCGCGGAAACGGAAGATAACATTATCTTTATTAAGGGTACAACCGTCTAAATAATTATTTGTTCATTTGATTCCCAGCAACAATTTTCGTTAATAAATTGCTTTGTTCATCATATTCAGATATATGTTTGTAAAGGTTAGACACATTGTTCAATGCGATATTTTAGTCTGTATTTATTTCTTATTGAATGATAGATCGATTTTATGTTTTTCTTAATATTCCGGCCTTATCAAATATCTATGGATAATAATTTATCGACGTAGCCTCCTCTCTAGTCCCGCGTCACATGGTAGCTTCCCGCCGCGCTTTAGCCAATCACAGCGTGGCAAAGGCCCGACCTCGGAGACACCGATACTCATTACGATTTGGCTTCGTTACAAATCTCTCTCTTTCATATATCTATGTTCATAACATAATACTTTTGCCAAAGGGGTTTGGGTAAAGTTGGCGTCGTTTTTAATTTTTGGCGGCCACTCATGAAAGTGGTAAATTTGAAAAGAGCAATTTAAAATAAACTTATTTTATTATAGAGTGCATATAGCTAAATTATATCGGAGCCGAGATATCATACTTTAAAGTTTTATAGTAAAGACTCACATTGATTTTTGAAATGCATCGGAATGAGTTAAAACTACTACTCTGTATGCCACGTAAAACCTAACCTTAACTCATAAGGTAACCTTGGACATAAGGTTCTTGATTATTTAGATTTAGATAGTTCCTTTTTTCTTTAACACGGCGATTTTATGTCGGATGTCGATGAACGTTCTATTGAACGTAATTATGTCAAAGGTTTTATGTCGCATTTTAAACAACAAATAAAAGTATTAATATTTTTACATTTTATGCGTGTTTTTTCAGGTATATAAATAAATGTAGACAAGCGAATCGTATGTTTTCGGGTAGGTACCTAATAACATTTGCAAGATTTCTGCGACCAACATCCCGATTGCATCGATCCGTGGCTTTTAAGACGCAGAATAAAATCGCGGCACTCCAACAGAAGACAGTATTTTATTTATGTTGCTGTAGATGGTGGATTACAAGGCCCAGAGGCAATATTAGGACATTATTGTTCATGTGTTGTTGGGAAGAGAGGACCTTAGGTTGTTGCTCACATGTAATGTCAATTATGTGGTTCTTGGGATGGGGTAGGTATCAAGAACATCTTGATCCCCCGGCACAGTTTTTAGAGAGAGTGATTCGCCAAGATAATATTGAGAATGAAGTTTACGACGAGCCAGAAAATGTGTAAAAAAGTAATTCAACGTAATACTAAAAATTACAAATGACGTTATCTGGGAAAAGGGACGTTATTGTCATTGGCGCTTACGGCGTTATGAGCCATGTTTGTACACAAATACGACGTCAGCGTCACCGGACGTAAGAGCCATCGACAATAAGGCCCCTTATCCCAAATAATGACACATATGTTGTGTTGTGTTGTATACATAAAAAAACATTAGTAACAGTTGAAATCTAAAAACTAATCTAATTAGGTAGGTACGTTTCCTACTTGGAAATATGTCAAAACATTTTGCACGTGTGCATCATACCTGTGTTTCCTTATGGTGTAGTCAGAGGGTGAACCGTCTATTGAAACCATTTTGCAACAATTTTAATGTTCACTAAACAGACAGCATATCAATCGCATAAGAAAATACAGTTGCATTTTCATATACTTAAGATCTTCTTTTTTTAAGTCGGTTAAATTAACTATTACACTTTAAGGGTAATATCTTTGTATCTTTGTTAGTAGTATTATCGAATTAAATAAGCCTGTAGTCATCTAAGCTGTCTCCTAAACCTGTCTTAGTTAGATATATTCACTGGTCCAATAACATTGTTTGAAGGGCCATATCTTGGCTCCGATATTACTTACGGCAAAACTTATTTTGTAAATAAGCTAAGCTAAGGTAGCACTACAAAATAGTAGTAACATAAACGATGGCCGCTGAAAAAAAAATGACGCCACTAGTCCATACAAAAATACCCAATCCCCTTTATTTGCTCCTCTAACTTCATTCAGTTAGCTTTATCCATAAATATCAAATTAAGAACAATCTGACAAGGTTAGTTCTGAAAATAATCGATTCTGAACATAAAATAGCTAGCCAATTCGTTCTAGAATAACTTTTTTATTTCAAGACGCGAACAGAATAATTTCTCGTTCTTTGGATCTGTTTGATGATACCTTATTATTGCGAGGAGTTTAACAAACAAGCAGTGTCTTGAGAATCCGTCTAAGTGGCATTGTTGAGGTTATAGCGTGTGTCTATTTGTGTTTTCTATGAAATGTAAGTATTTACAACATTTCATAGAAAACAAAATTAAGGATTGTAGTAAACTATGTTATGCATATATTACACCCATAAACCCTGTTGGTTGAAATCAACTGGTTGGATCAACCTCACATCATCAGCCTATCTCAATCCACTGCTGGACGTAGGCCTCTCCTATTACTTATGTATTATGGATGCATTAGGAGGTAATGCCCACAATCGCCACGCTGGGCAAACGGGCTGGCGATTGCATTAATCAATAGATCGTAGGATCAACCCACATAACGGATAAATGACTAGAATCATAATGACTATAATTAGATATGGTTTATTTCTTATGGAAGTAACCATATTAAAGTTTAAGTATCTGAAGCCATTACAAAGTAGATAAGGATGCTTAGCCAAGTTGCCAATCACTAACGCTTAGTAGCGTAGCGTAGTTTTCCCTCTCTGTTACTCTTTCACATTAGTGCGACAAAGACAGTTAGCTGCCTTTCGTTTACGATTGACGATTAAGCGCTAGCGATTGGCAACTTGTCTATATAAGCACCAAGGTAAGATAGAGGATAATAGAAATGATCGTTCATGATAAAAACCTAATAGGCCTATTAAGAGGGTAAGTAAGTACCTATGAATGAGTGTGTGTATGCATGTATTGTTTTTCGGCAAGCGATGGAATCCATATTAATCACCAAAGACCACCTAAATCGCTCACTGTCGCCGCGGGGCGCGTATTGAGTGATTGAGTGCAGATTGTAAGGCGACACTGTCGCGACTTTTCTGGCCTCCCCTCATTTTGCTTGCAATTTATCGCTTTTAAAATGGAGGCTGACGTTGATACTCCCCATTGCGACGGTTGTGTCGGGAACGAAACGAAAAATATTGATGGGCCCAATTGCGAATCTGGCTTAAGTATTACCTATGTCATTGTTATGGTGTTAGCCTTGTTTATTGTATAGATAGTTTTTACATATGTTTGATCATAAAGGAATTTGTCTGTTCCAGTCTTCGTCCTAAAATTTTCATGAGAAATTTCTCATTCAAATTGATATTGTGAATGCTACCTGTATCATGGGCACCTTGCCGCTGGGGGAAGGTTTGTAGGTGGTGGATCACGAGTCAATTTTATAGGTTACTCTTAAGGTTTTTATTTTATAGATAGTTTTTTTTAAGTTAGTTTGAATTATTTATCTGTTAATGTAATTTATGCCATTTCGAAAGATTAGGCTAATGATTACTTAACGTTATGGATACCTAACTATAACATAAAACTGTTGTGTTTAATAGCTTCATCCTTAAGTAAACCTTTACAAGGAGGGAATATTTCATTGTGAAGTAAAAGAACGGAATAATGCAGGAAGTTAGCTGCCAAGTGCCATAAATATATTTTCTTGGCAGCAATCGATATTGTCAGCGATTTGCCGCGTAACCGCCGTGATGGATGTGGTGCCAACGCAGTAAAAGTTCGCTCTTCTCGTCATTACCCACTCTTCTGGTAATTAAAATACAAATTTCAGACATCTCAATATCAACGATCACTTATTTATTTTTCATGGGCATATTTTTGTTGCCGTTACTTTAGCTGCTTCATTGGTTCTTTTACATTTTTAAGTTTATGTATACCTAAATACTTACGTACACACATAAACAAATATATTATACTATTTTAGAAGGATGGTGAGAAAACACAACCTTGTATTCCGCTCGCAATGAGGTCACGTGCGGTTAGTTGCTGTACAGGTTTTCATTGTAAAAATGAAAGACTTGAATATTTTGATGTGTGTTAAAATATATTATGATGACACGTTAGTATACTCGTACTCGTAGTCTGTTCACTTTTCTATGGTCAAGTTTGCCATAGTAGATATTAGGTACCTACTTAGTATCTACGACACTTGTCTAACAAGATCTTAAAAAGAACAGGATACGACAATACGCGACCAATAAGTGTAGATCTATCTACTGTATAGATACATATCAAACATTAACAATTAATGGAACAAATTATTTATATCCTTGAAGTCTCAAGGATATAAATTATAAACAAAGTTATTTTCAGTCAACCCAAAACGGCTCGCTTTATTTCACCCAGATGTATTGTTAATTTTCATTTTATACGAGAATTGTATAGACATTAATTAGATATTTATGATATTAAGTGTAGGAGAAGACCCCATTTTTAAGAACTTCTCTATTATCTTTATGAAAATAATGTCTCAGAATTGTCATTACATTTTCATCAAACGAAGACAGAAGCCTTAGAGATGAAGGGACTAATTAAGGGTGCGGGCTTACCCCTGCAATAATTAGTTCATTAGTCTTCATACACCGATTTTAAGCGTATTTCCTCCGTTGATGTATGTCTGGATGTCTCTAAATAAACGGTTTTAATTTCCCCTGAGCCGGGTAGCGGGTGAGCTGAGTCAGCAATTTGCTGGGCCGCGTCTCATTATGAAGCTCGTTGTCTTGAGACAATATTCCTGACTCGATGCTCGCTGCCAGCCGACCTATTCAAACCATTCGACGGGAGCGAAATCCCACTACTAGCTAGCGCTATCTTATTTTACCTTTGAGCACAACGAAGAACAAGACGACCCGACTGTAGTAAAGCCTTTAGCAGTTCCGAATTAGGTCTCAGTTCATATGCACAGTGCTGCAACCGCGAGACGAATACGCGATTGTTCATGTTATTGCGAGAACATATGCACTGGAGCAAACTTCGTATGTTTATCTACGTTCGTGGAAATTTGATATGATTCCACTATTGTCGAGGGAATAACATTACACTGTACCGAGCTGACATTGCTGCCTAGCATCCCAATCACGTATGTACTAAAATTTAATTCGACAACTAATAATTGAATGCTGATATTTGGGATCTGATCTACAAAATAGGTATTTGTTTATTTTAGCACCATATACCATAACTTGTACATAATTTTGTAAATTTTTGAACAAAATGTTTTTTGTACTGGATCGTAAGGAATGAGTTTAGAATACAGCCTGCATTTTCAAGAATCCGTTATTCCGCATATTTCAACGTCGTCGGTTCTCGAGCAGAAAAATTCCCAAAGTGTAACGTTGTGTCTTAATGCACAGGAAATATTCAACTGAACCGCTCCCACGAGTGCTCTCTAAAGACTTGCTACGAAAATCTCCAACCGCTTCACCACTTGGACGATTTATGACGATAGTTAGACCAACGCAGCTTTACTCGCAAACAGGTATCGCCAAGGAGTGCGAATAAGAACGAAGACGCGTTACCGTAAAAACCCGATGCCGAGGGCTGAAAAGTTTTCTGTAGGTACTTCAAATAAGTTTTTCATTTCGCCTCAATGGAAACATCTTCATTACTAAAACTTTGGTGGAAATGTTTTTAACTAGTGTTTTTTTGTAAAATGGCCGAAAACTTATTCCGACTAGTTACAGATCAAATTTTATTGATCTTCTGGCACAGACAAATAGGGCTAACAAAGAGGTGCGACACCGAGCCAAGTGAGAATTAATTACACAGTTTTTATTATCTATTTTCGAAGAATTATGACTTTCACACTTTTGAAAATACCTTCTCCCCTCCTTTTAGTTTACCTGGCCAACGCCCATAGTTTGTAACGACAACAAAGGGGGAGCGTGGGATGGCCGGGTCTGCCTCGCTGGCTACACAGTTGCCACGCCGATCTACCCGGAGCCGAAGACGCGCCGCGACTGCCTGATGAACTTTAATTACAACGCTGCGGTACCAACGTGGAAGCAATTGCCTGGCATATTAGCATAATCACCGCGGTTAATTGAACTGAAATTGAAGACGCTTAAACGTACCTTTGGTAGATGCGAACCGGTTTTAGGTGTCTGAGTAGAAACTTTTCTAAAGTTCGTCAAGTTTGTTGCACTGCGATCAATTCTGTAAACTTTACATTCGAATGTAGCTGACTTTGTATACTGTAAGCTATAGTATAATGCTAAGTAAAAAATAATAATTCAATAATAGAAACCTACATAAATGCAAATAATAGTAGATTGTGCCACAAAATGATATATTTTCGCGAGGGCGTTCATTCAAGCCCGAATGAAGCAAAGTATTCTAAAGTGAAATCCTGAGCATAATGAAGAATTCAAGCGTTAACGCCCAAAAGGACAAAATTATTTTCCTACCGTGTCAATGTGACATATATTTTCTACTTTTCACATCACCCATAAGAAAAATAAAATAATAGTAGATTAGAAGGCCGTTTAGGTGGGAAATGTCTCGGATGACGTGTAATCCGAACATGTGATCCGAGGCTTTCCCATTTAACGGCCAGTGTGTGTACTATTTTTCTGCTCCGGAGCCGGCAGGCGGCAACTTAAGTTAGCGCAGCGGCCGCCAATGTGGTGTTTACCGGACGGAGGGCAGAAAAATGCGTTTCTATTCGTGTAAGCTTACGTGTATACTTGCATTGTACCCATGTGGCTCACAATACCTTTCAGAATCCGCCCGATTAAGTATTCAATTTAAGGGATATAATTTTCGTGGTTGATATTACAGATGATACATTTATTTTCCTTGGATACTTAATAATAAAAGCTGCGTTAAGTGGTGGTGGTCATAACCTGCGTTATGATCTTATGATGTCGCAATAACCGGCGGAGACGTTGGGGAAATTATGATCTCCGCGGGAAAAGGCATGATATAAAAATATTAATGGCGGCGTAGTTTTTCGCAACCCTTGCCTTTGTGAGATTTCCTCGGATTATACAGCATCAAGCTCTTCAAACTGCTAAGCCTTTGAAGTTAGCCATTTTAAGGAAAATTAGAGGTTCTCGACTGCGCCGTTATTATAATTTGCTTGGCGTGCGCCATCTTCTTTTTTAATGATCTTATTTAGGTACCTAATACGTTTAATAACTTCCCAGTGGAATGATGTGAAAAGTCCTGAATTATAGCTACAGACAGACGTTTATGAAACACGTATAAATAATAAACCTGCTCATGTTGCTAGTGTCACAATTATTTTTAGTATGTAGCTCGTATTATTTAGCTTAAAAATAAAACCGGCCAATAACATGTCGCGCCATGGGTCATGTATAGTTCAGTATTGGACTTATAATACCTATAATCTACGGATTTCAATCGATCATTTCATAATATTATACTTACAGATTTATAACTTAGCAGAACTTACGACTTTTTGCCAAAATGGAATCTATTTTTGCAATTTATTATTCAAAACGCTTAAAAAGGTTTCATTAAAGTGTTTTTTTAGATAATTTTTTATGATTCTTATATTACATGATTAAGAGTTGCATAATTGTTTCTATGTTATTGTAACCGAGAATTTAGTTTAGGAATAAATTGTTGTTATAGAACTTATCACCACTTTGATAGGCGTATCGATTAAATATAAAGCTAAAGCTTTTCAAGGAATAATCCCTTAACCAAAACCTTTACGGGCATGAAGTCGCTAAATCAATAAACAGGGCAGTCATAAATAACGCGGCATTTGACTAAGCCAGCAACAACAAGCCCGCGCCTGTCCCGAGCAAAAACGAAGCCTCCAACGCCCGCGAAAAAACCAGACCAAGGAGTATTTATTTCATCCCTATTTTACAGCTATAAGGGCTCATTGAAACATAATGTGATCGATTGGGGGGCAAAATCACATGATTACTCATGAATATAAACCAAAATAATCCGCGTTTAAAAATGGGGCCCTGTGTCGTATTCATATTAGAATGTTTCCTTAAAAATCACGTGATATCCGCCTGTTACGATCGTAGGGGGCTCGTGTTACGATCACCAAATATAACCAAGAGGGAGGGGGGAAAATAGGCCACTTATTATCACATGATTTTTGAACGAGCCCTAAGCAGGGATCGGATAACGGTTTTTGCTCCATACAAAAGAACGGTTCGAATTCCGTTCTTTTTCGTTCTTCGGTTTATAATTTTTTTGTTAATGGAGTAATTCAAAAATATGATGTTAATAGTTAATGTTAATGTTGAATACTACATAAAGAGTGTAAAACATTTAAAAATATTGAGCTATTTAGAGGTTTTTCTAAAAAACCGGTTCCGATCCGTGGCCCTAAGTATTAACTGGTCGTTTATTAGATGTTTCAAAAATGAGCACGACCTATTAAGCCGTGCTAAGGCCATTGAGTTGCTTGAAGTAAATACTTGTACTTTTTTACTGCTGTTAAATTTTAAATAAAACTTGTTCATCCTTAGTTGTCTTATCTAGTAAACAACTTGAATTAATAAATAATTGACTAATTATTAATGGCTTATGTTACTCCAAATAAACAAAACTTCACTGTGTGTTTTAAAACATTGTTTATTGTAAGTTATAATAAATGTAGCATGACACACTCGTAATACATCAATAACAATGGAATTCTGAGTACATAAAGCGAAGAACCTCATCATAATATGGCACGAGAGTGTTAGATTGTGAGTAAAGGCAGGGCGCAGTGCGGCGGGGTTTTGATAGCTCCATGATGGATAGAAGTACTGAGCCGCCAGGGAAAATGATGAGCTTCTCATTGTTCTCCGAGAAGCAAAAGTATTTTAAATTCAAATCAGAAGGGGCAGACTTTTAGATGCGCCACCTTTAGGATATTGTGCTCACTTGAGTAGCCGAAGGTAAAATATACTGTAGATAATGTCTCCAAGAATCGTGAATAGCGGAAGTAGAAACAAACATAATAATAAGTAAATCAAGGAAGGTTCGTTTACTAATAAAAGTATATAGAAAACTCCCTCGTAATGATTGCGAGAAAGAAAATAAACAGAATTAAACAAAAAAACTGTCGTAAACTTGGAGAAATTCGGTAGTTCGGACGATAGAATTTGTTCAGTAACATTCGTTAGGCGGGTAGATTTTTTGTATGTATTCGTTTTTGATACATCTTTAATAGTGGTCCAATATTAATTCAGTACATTTATTTTGTATTTTATTGAGAGTTAAGTTTCTAATGTTGAAATGTTCTCTGTTTCGGTTCATTTGCGTAGCTTCCATTTGTGAGACACATCAGTTTGCTAGAACAGTCGTGTCACCTGCGCCCCGCTCTCGGACGGATGCATTAATTTTACCTTCACTGCGCTCAGAGTCATTTTTTAGCATTAAAGCTAGGCTACCCCTAGCTTATAGAAATTTACGTCAGTAGAATACGAATGGAGATTTTACACTAGTGTCTACGTACCAAGTATCTGATATATTAGAATGCCTTAATATAATTTTTATGAAAACGTCTTTGTAGTGGAGAGGAAATCTTATATTGTTTGTGTCACGAGCATAGCTGCGGGTGCACGTTTACTTTAATCTTGCGACTGTCTCTCGAAGCACTTAGATGAAAATCACATAGGACGTACGAGTTGCTTCGGCTGCTTGTTTTACTTGCTAAATTCTTGGCAACCGACTGGTTCCCGTTATCTACAGAGATATACAAGATTTGTATTTAGTTTTTATACAATATTTAGGCGAAGAGTATAGAGAGTAAGTTAAAATAATATTTATAGATTAATATTTGTACAATGAAACACACACACATGAAATATATGCACACAGAAAGAGTCGAAATACTGGCTATAAACAGTGACACGAGGCGACCTAAATATCGGCTAGTTTTAATGGCTGTGCAGACCCAAAATTATTTTTCCTGCAGCTTAATCGGCATCGAAGCCGAATTTTATTATTGCTAACTTAGCACATTTTGACACTTTCTGTGCAGAAATGAGAACCATTTCCTGATCTATCATTGAAGATTTTGCACATATTTCTTAACTATGTACTTACATAGTTAGAAGTGACGTAGATATTACATGGATATTTACCTTGAAGGATTTAGTAATGGAGTCGCCTTCATATCGTTTCCCCTCTGCCAAAGACGTTGGAACATTGTTCATACCCCTTTATAAAAACTACTTCATTAATCGATTTTTCGCAGTCTTGTAATCGTTATGTACCCGTAACAAGCTCCGTCAAAATGCCTGTATGTGATATGTATGGATTCAAAACTCGTTCAAATACATCATGTATACAAAATATGCGGTACCATTTCATATCTTGCCTTTATTTGTTCATATTACAACATTTTATAACATTACCTATATTTTTCAAGAAAATCAAGCAACAGGGAATCGATAGCAAAATCGGTTTCAAAAATATCGCACACAATTCGTATTTTCATTTTTGACTGATGGAGAAAGTTTGACATTTATTGTATTCTCGTATTTAAGGTTAATAAGGTGTTATGAAGATATTTACCAATAGCACCTCATAAGTAGACCCCGTTATTATCTTGTCGCACTGACGTTGCAGTTTCGTAACGTTCCGTGGAGTATTTTTTATCGACCGTCTCGATATCGACATCCATGTTATGCATATTATTATGTTACAATGTGATTCATTTTCACAACTAAACAAACGCTATTACAAAGAACTGGAAGAGATTGCGCGGCTTTCAGACAATACCATTGAAAATAGACTTATTTGTTTTTTCTAAATTTATAGCACTATGTACCTAATACCAATGAGGCTACCTGAAATCTAGTTTTATTACCTACGCTATATTGAAAGCGACTACAAATCTAATGGGCGAAAAATCAATCAATGTTGCATTACTTAACACATTCGACGCCGGTGACACAGATCTGTGATCACTAAAATCTGTCTCCTATGCCAGTGACACACATACACACGTGATCAAAGTAATATAACGATTACACCATGTATACTATAGAAATTAAAATTTACATTCATATCAGTATTACAATGTTTGGTAACAATCTGTAGAAATGGAAGAGCGGTACCTCCTGGCACAAGCTATTTTTAAGCTTAAAAGGAGGTTCCAATCACTAGCTGTAAGTTGAAAATTGTGAAAGTAAAATAAACATTTTATTATTTATTTATTAATATTATTCTTATGCCACAAGAATAAATCAAGTTCTTGCTCCTATAGCGATACGAACGTTTTTGACACAAGTGCTGTGTCACCGGTACAATCTTTTCGGTCACACATGCGTGTCACTGTCATAGGCGTTCTATCAGATAATTTTGATCGGCATAGTATTAGCTCTTACTGAAACACTACTGGAGGCAAACGTGTTAAACATCGATATCAAGACTGTCGATAAAAAAACTTTCAACCCTTAATGTCAGTGCGACAGGATAACGGGGTCTATACATAAGGTCCGAAAAGAAGCATTTCTAAGAGCTTCCCGTCGAGTGGATTGCAGAAAACTACCTCGGCGCGACACCTGCCCGCTCGAATACTAGCGCGGAATTTATGTGATCTTTCTTAACCACTGACTTCAACTAGGGCCGGGAGGATTTCAATTATTGTAATAAAATGTCCTCACTTAATCAATGTTTTTTTAGATGAGCACTTAAAACGCTTACGCTTACTAAAAAGATTGTAATTTGTGGTCAGTATGGAATGGATGACAAACAATAGAGTAATTCAGTAATGAATAAAAGAGTAATTCAGTATGGAATGGAAGACAAACAATGCGAGAGCGTGTTAACTGTTAACAGTTAAAATTATAGAAATGTATGTTTCATAAAACTGAAATTTCAATTATGTAGGTTTTAGGGGTTCTAGCGCACGCAAATTGTTTGCTGAAATCGTGAAACGTCTGGTTGACGTACTAACTACTTAAAGACCGAAGAACTGGCGACTTCCTCGCACAACGCATCAGTA
Organism: Thaumatotibia leucotreta; assembly: GCA_025490895.1. Classification (NCBI taxonomy): domain Eukaryota; kingdom Metazoa; phylum Arthropoda; class Insecta; order Lepidoptera; family Tortricidae; genus Thaumatotibia; species Thaumatotibia leucotreta. The sequence continues at coordinate 4,823 of JALPQI010004144.1, read as the reverse complement.
TTGCGATACACGGCACAATGTCACAAGGGCCAATCTTGGATATCTGTACATTAGATTAATTAGATTTAATTTCTGTGAATAAATTGTACAGTTTTAAGAATAAAAAACGATTTAAAAATTTGAATTTGTTAGATAGATTATAGATAAGTAGCACTGGTATCTTCAGTACTCCTCAGCATCTAGTATCGTCATTTGCGCTCAAGGTACGTTGCGCTTGCTGATATAGTCTGGCGAACATATTCTGTCAGTAGACAAAGGTGTTAATTCAAAAATGTGTGTGCTCGAAAAGTTGGCGTATCTAGAAAAGTTACGTCGTTTTTACTGAGTGAATACATTAGTGGTTCGTTTTTTTGTACTTAGTATATTTCAAGTTCATTTTCTCTATTGCAAGCAAAAATTATTTTACTGTGGTATGTACGAGTACAGTCAGCTGCAGAGAAAAGTAGACCCACTTGCATACAAATTTGTATACAAGGAGGTCTACTTTTCTCTACAGCTGACTGTACATTTTTCTTTATATGCTATAACTTTAAGGGAAGCTTATTTAGGTCAAATATAATTAATTTCTCTAAGAAACTAGTGTTTTAACTCTTACCGTTAATGAGTTATTAAAAAAATAAGTTTAATCACTGAACATGTGTATTGCAACCTTTATTACATTCTAATGTTACTTATTTTGACATGTGCCGTCAGTCACCTGAGATTAACTTTTATTTTATTCTTAAGGTTCTCTCACACTTACCATTTCATTTATTATGTATGAAAACAAAAAAAAATATTTTTTATCGAATTTTCCAAAAACCGACATACCAGACAACTTCTATTAATGGCCCAAGTAACCTGTCTAATTTATCGCAAATCGAAACGAACACCCTGTAGAATACATTAGTATTTTTTTAGTACTAAACTATACTTAAATAATTTATGTAACAAAATATTACTGAATTTCAGAACTACGCGAACCTAATTAAAAGTATTTTTTTAAGTTACTAATCACCAAGCCATATTAAATAATATTGAACACTATACACGGTGTTTCACTTAACACCAAAAACCAGAAAACCGTTTGTTCAGAATCGGGAGTAGAATCGATTAAACTATATCTTGATGGGGGTAAATTTTTTATTTTTTTTTGTATTTTTAGTTATTTTTTACGTGCCCAGTCTACAAATTCGTAATACAACATTGTGCATATCGCATTGCTGAAGGTTGTATACCTTTTTCAGTATTTAGGGGTATTTTGGTAATAATGGCTGGTTACCTGGACGATTATTTTTTTCGCTACGAGTTTGACATTGCGTGTCAATTTAATTTGCATGTTCATTCCGTCGATATTTCTAATTATCATGTCGTTTAGATTCACGAACGTTCAATACTGTGAAATGGTAAGATCGCTAGCACGCTGCAATGACAATGTCAATTTAGCGGTAAGGAATTAACACGAGGAGTTTGGTGTCGCCGTGTCGAATGCCACCATGGCCGCAGCTACTCAACGACTTCGGAACTACGGTTTTTTTCGACCACCAATGGCCAGAGAAAGGCATGATGAAAATGAACCCTGATTTCGAGGAGGCCGTCTTAGAGTATTTTCCCGTTAATCCGACGGCTAGCATACGTACGACAAGCTGGTCGTCGGTTAACTGTGATCATAAGAATATTTGGAGAATTTTAACACTATCGTCTGTGTCAGGAGCTCAACCCCCTAGATTATGTGCCCCGCCCGTGGACATCTGCGAAAACCGAAACTTGTAAATAAAATTGTAAATAAGTTTTTTTATAATTTTTATGTACATAAATAATTGGTCATTACTTATGTAAATAACTATGAATTGAAAGAGTTTTTTTTTATTTTCTTGCGTAATATAGTTTTATACTTTAATATTTCTGAGAGAGCATTCGGTCGTTCGTGTGGTATAAAATACCTACGTATAAAAACGAACAATCCCGTGTAAATAAAAGAGACATGGCGATACTCGCATGACGGTGATAGTTCGCCGCTGCAATAGTTCATTGTTGACTCGCTTGCGGGACTAAGTGCCTGAAGAGCTCGTTCCCACATGTCGACTGTCGGGCCGATTTTCAATCGTGTGTCGGCGTCACTGTTCCCACTATGTAGGTTGTCGGGCCGATTTTTAATCGGGTGTCGGCGTACTGTTCAATCAGTGGCAGCGACGCGCGGGCGTCTGAGGGGGTGCGGCGCGGGCGGAGTCGGCCCGACACCCAACAAAATGTGAATATAGCCATATTCACTAGTACGCGAGCGAGATCCGACACGATTTTTTATTGGACTGGGAGGGCTGGCAAAACGGACTACATGCTATGAACTAACGGCTATAAACACGAACAAAAGATACACACTCTCGTGTAAAAAAAGAGACCCGGCCCTCCAGCCCTTCACAACATTGGCCGAACATAGGAGATCATATGGACGCAGCTATACAAGTTCTAAAGTTGCGTCCCGTACGATCGCCCAACTGTGGAGAAGGGCCTTTAGACTTCACGTTCTGGCCGCCCGTCTGTGTGTCCGCTTGTTTGTAACCAGGTTGTTATTTTATGAGCTGTGATAGCTAAACAGTCGATTTTTACAGATATAATGTTAACATATTCCTGTTGCCACAGATACACCACACACCACCATACAACACCATTAGGGAATATTTCGCACTTTGTGTAGGAGGCACTCCAGTTGGCGTATTGCATTATGACTCTCGCTTCCACCTGTATAGGTACTAATGGGAGCAAGAGGCAAAACGCAAATACATGTGAAGTATCAGCATAAACAAGCAGTCATAACGGATAGTGTCATAATCAGGGTCCGGTTTTATACAGATACAATTTACAAGCGGCAGTCTCTTTCTAACTTACTTTGCTAAAAAGAGACTGCTGCTGGTGGTAAAAAGAGATAGAAATATTCCCAAATGTCATGCATGACTAAAAAGACTCTTTTTCCATACCTACATTTGATAAGAACAAGTCTTTTTAATTCTAAAGTTTGACAACTGACCTTTTTATAAACTTTTTGTTAGAAGATATTATGTCTTTTTAATTCTTAGGAGCGACATGTCAACTGACAGTTTTCAAATAAACCCAGTGACATCACAGGTAATTCAGAAATAGAAAACGTACGTACATCTCTTTTTGACACCGAATTTAATTGGCAAGCAAGATAAGGATAGTTGTATAATAAATGTTGTACTACATCTATGCTTTAGTCCTTAATCCTTGGTGCAACTGGCCTAATTTGAGAACGCTCGAGTGTCATAAGAAATCGAACTTGTACCTAATTACAACCTTGTCATTTTGAATGTTGGGTTAAGTTTGCTTAGCTGTCCCATTTGAAGTTTACTGTGACAAAGCTTTAAAGTGGTTTACAGCGACATAGCTGTCTATTGGTAAACCTTATGCCGTTGCAATAATGTACACAAATAAATAGTTTCAAGGTTTATGATGGTAGCTAGCAATTGTTTTATTGAGTGTAGAGTTAAAAGTCGAGTAGAGCTATACAGAATATCAAAAATCCATTAAAAAAATAAATAACCAACAGATTAAAAAATGAATACTATACATAAGCTTAAAAAAATAAAAATCAGTTGGGGTGTCTGAGGTTTTGAGTGTTACCAGAAACGCGGTGTATATTGATTTAAACTTTCACGATTATCACTCATATTTTAAAGACAAATCACTCATATTTTAAAATATTGAACACTTTTCAAACTTAAAAACAGAATACAATCACTAGCGAGAATTATATTAGTGAAAGGGTTATCAGACATGAACCTTTTTCAGGCCGTCTACGGCAAAGCTACGAATAGCCCCGATCAATACGAGAAACCAAATCTATTTAGCTCTGCCACACACGGACACAGGCCCGGGAAATAAATGCGACTCGACCTTTGACCGTTTGTCCACTGCATTTATGCATTTAGACTACACCTGATGGAGACAAATTTCAGTGGAAACGGCAATATACTTTTCACGTTAAGGTAGGATCGTTTTCATGCTTTCGTATTACGTAGTAAGTAGGTACTTTATCCTGTAACCGCTCCAACATTCACATTAAAATGTATGGTTAATTAGAAAGAAAAAGCTTTTAACCACAATTACCAAAAGCAATTGAGTGGTTATCAGACGCGTTTTTGTATTTTTTTATTTCATTTAGTACATCAGCGTATTACTGACTTCCTGTAAATCTTACTTTAAACTGTTCTAAATTTGAAATAGTTATACAGTTTAATTAGGAATTTCATACATTCACCGTAAACAGACAGTGTTTCTAATAGAAGTTCTAAATATACTGTAGCTCGACATCAACAGTAAATGGAGAACATACGACTCGCTTCAATTGCCGAGCTGGATTCAATTTCAATTAAGTTGTAGGTACACGCGACACGTTTAGTGTATATAGTACCTACTACTTCTACCTGTACAAGGAACAGTACGCGAATATCTCATTATTTTGCTGCATAATGTACCTAGTACACCAGAATACTATTATATATATTCGTATAATACAAAATACAATACTATAGACTAGACAGGTAATACACGTAAGTTTTCAAATATACAGGGTGGCCCATTCAAATCTGTCAGTATTGGAAATTCTGAAACTATAAGACATACGAAGATTTGTTCTTAGGAACCATGTCATTGATTTTAATAATGGTAGTCCCGGTTACTTAATCATCTCATGTGAATGAGATAAATATTTGTAGATGACATTACTTCAATAACTTTAGCAATACCTACATTCTTTACGTTGATAACGTGGGTATTTTTCGACTGAAGCAAATAACGCCTGGGAAATGAATTATGAATGAACATTA
>JALPQI010004143.1:0-72864 GCA_025490895.1 Thaumatotibia leucotreta | reverse complement strand
CTTCTGGTTGTACTCTGGGCAGGGATTGGATAGGTACCGATATTTTCTCCATACAAAGTACGGTTCTAATTTTACCATGCAACACATTTTAAAATTTTGAGATTTTTCGATGTTTTTCATAAAAACCGGTTCCGATCCCTGACTCTGGGTATGGTTATAAATATAAAATAAATAAATAACGTGAATGTGATAATGTTGTTCCGGTGTATTATTTACTCAGAACACCTTTTTAACTTAATGTAAAAAGTAAGGTCAATAACCATTAGTGTAAATTGCAACAGAAATATATAATTTTGCAATAATTTACATAGTCTAGCTGCCACGATTAATGAAATACATCTTTGTGATAGACACATTTTATGGACAACGAATTCGCCCTTTGACCAAGGGACCCTAAGAAATATACATTCTATACAGTCATTGTATTTTCGCGAGATTATAGTTTACTAATATTTGTTACTATTAAGTTGGAAAAGATTCGTAAATAAATAACATAGCGAAATAACATTATCACGTTGGCACGTTAAAACTTGATAGTTTTTCAATGATGTCACGGACACGGACTATAACACATTATAATTCCAATATGTCTCAATTCTTCTAGCCCAAAATGGTTACAATTGCAATTTATTGTTTTAACATATGTAGTTATGTATTACATTTCAACCTAGAAATGAAAAGTTGTGCAACAATGCAATTTTCAGCCAACTAAATGATGTTATGTTAAACTAGTCCGTAGAAACGTGTCCGCATTATGTAACTAACAATTAAGAAGTGAACTCATCATGTCATCATGTTAGTATTTTCAAGATAGTATCTAGATACATGTTTTTCATGGACACTGTTCAGTGGGTAGAGGACGACGGGGAATCAATATGAAATCATTATATTTATTATTTCGTCATTACGGCCTTTATTTATTAGGTAATTTAATCATGAATATGAAGTTTATTGCTTTTAATTTGTGAATCAGATAGGTATTTAATTTTATTACATCGTTATTTTTTACACCATGCATAAAAATTGTGCAAAACACGTATTTCAAAAGTAATTTACTCGTTTTATTTTCGTTACCTGCCCTTATTGAAACCAAATTTTATTATCCTTTATTTTTAAACATATATGTCTGCGTCATAATTAGCTATGACTATGCCGAGACGTGTCGTATAGGTACATATTATATTGTTTGGTGCAATATGGTAAAAGATACATGGTATAATTGTTGCGGTCATATGTAACATGGACGTCTAACGCCACGCCAGCTCGAAAATGGCGTTCGACTTGACATTCGTGTTTTCTTTGTTCGTAATCTCTAACGACCAGCAGAAGAGCTTTTTAAAAAATCGAGAAAACCTGTTTATAAGGGTGGGACTCCACTGACGCGGAGCGGAGAGTGGTTCTGTGCAAAATTGACCAATTACATTCTTCAAATTCGACTTCGCCGTCTCATTGGCCGAGCTCCCATAGCACCGCTCCGCTCCGCGTCAGTGGAGCCGCGCCCTTACAGATGGGCATACTTCGGCTCATTCGAATCAGAATCACGAATTGATTCGATCTTGATTACAAAAAATAATGCCCCAAAAAGTTCTCCATTACGTACGTATACGTACCTCACGTTTTTGTATGACATTACCTAACGGGCGCCTCATAACTTTGGCACATTATTTTTAGGGTTCCGTAGTAAACAAGTAACCCTTATAGTTTCGCCATGTCCGTCTGTCCGCAGCATAACTCAATGGCCATTAGTACTAGAAATCTGCAATTTGGTACAGGTATGGTACAATTAATCATGCCGACAAACTGGTAGAATAAATATGTACTAACAATTTATTTTTTCTGTTACCTCCCTACTGGTGAAGTGGCGATGATTTTTATTTATTCGCTGTAATCCTATAGTGTTGGATATCATTGAAAAGGTATCTTAAAAAGAATAAGGGTATTAGAAAAAAAGTTTTTTTCTAAACTCAATATTTTCAGAAATAGCCATTCGAGAATAATAAAAAAGTGCCCCACCCTTTAACGTTTGATCCGTGGGTCCAAAAAATATTAAATAAATCATGAATTGTGGGCTTATAGAATACTTTAAAATAAAACTATTTCGAACATAATCGGTCCAGTCGTTTCTTAATAACTACGGAACTCTATACTGAGCATGGCCCGATATGCGTTTGGCCGGTTTTTAATATTAAAATCGAATCAGCTCGTGACTTTCATTTGAGTGAGTTCAAGAAACATGTCCTGGTAGGTTTTTAGACCCCCCAAAAATGCCTATTCCTACGTAATCAAACTTATACTCAACCCGTGTCTCATTTGTACATGTAGGTTAATTAATTGATGACTAGCAGTAATTATGTAAGTAATTAAAAATCTTTAAATTACGTCAAAGTTCGCGCGCGGGTTTGTTCCGCGCACGCGCAATTCATGCAGTCGTCATTCCCTGGTTCGACCTCTTTCACGAGCGCAATCGTGTATCGAATCGAGTACTAGTGCCAAACTAATACAAACGTCAAAAAGCACCCGCAGAACTCGCAGAAGCACGCAGAAGGTCGATACCAGTGTTGCCAAATTTCAGAATTTTTCAGTTTTCTTTGGTATTTTGGCTATTTGCATGCATTCGCTTTAAAAACTAGCTCGGGACAGTTTGTTTGCTTAATAATATGCTTTCAGAGTGCAGTAACTAATCAAATCCTCTATCCTATTATTGCAAATTACCAGCTATCTGCACAAATCAGCTTTTAGCAGAATCAATTTAATAATCATGAAAATAAAAATCATTATCGAATAACACAATTCATGCACTTAACTGGTGTACACACCATAAAAATAACATTCGGGTAGCAAAAGTGGTGATCCGTTTATGTAAACGTATGTAAATTCTTGATTGTACACAAAATACAGGTAAAAATACACAAATTAACAATAATTTAGACAGGTACAAAGGCGAACTTATCCCTGTAAGTGTAAGGGATCTCTTCTAGCTAACCTTTGAGCAAAGGAGTTGCCTATAGGAAGCAAAAGATAGACAAGCATACACATGTACAGTGGTGAATGTATTAGCCTCCTGCCGCCCAAAGGCCTATTAAAAGGTCTCCTCGGACAAATGAAATCCTATTCTATTTCCTGCACTATTAATTAAAAATTAACAGGCATTTTTTATAGATTGGGCGGCAGGAGGTTAGAGTAATACCAAATAACTATTTTATACGTACTAAGCTAAATAAAGTTTAGTTAAAGGTACACTCTGTATAATATATACAGTCGTGGCCAGATAATTAGGAACAAGATTTTTTTCCCCATACAACTGCCTGCAAACAGGGCTTTGCAAGTTTGATAATAATTTAAGAAATAATTTACCAATTTTGTTTATTAATAACAGAACTTATCTATGATTAAATAAGGTATACTGGAACGTATTGCAAAGTTCCATAAAATACCAATCTTGAAAAATATGGATGACCCCATAAACATTTCAACCGAATTAAGAACAAAATGTATGAAATCGTTCCTAATTAACTTGAAGTGTCTATGGCGTCATCCATATTTTTCAAGTTAGGTATTTTTTAGAACTTTGCAATACGTCCCAGTATACCTTATTTAATCATGGATAAGTTCTGATATTAATGAAAAAAAATGGTCAAATATTTTTTAAATTATTATCAAATTTTCAAAGCCCTGTTCGCAGGTAGTTGTATGAGAAAAAAAATCTTGTTCCTAATTATCTGGCCACGACTGTATGTGTAATTATGTGAAAACATTTATTTTTGATTTCGTAGTTGTGGAAGTAACTCAATGCGTGCTTAACCTTAACCTTACGTTAGCCCTGTATGGGTGGTAATGCTTCGCTTTTTAAAAAAATGTATTCTAATTATGCTTTATTTCTTTAAAGCTGCTTGTATCTTATTTACGATTAAAATAAGGATTCAGGACATTATAAATTATAAATCTGTTTTTTTAAGCATTTCCACCGTTTTTCGCATTACGCTGCCTGGCAATACTGGTCGATACACGAACTGACATTTAAATTCATAGTAACCGCGAGTTTCCCGTCGCGTGTAGACGTGCCTTTTGATCCGCGCGGCGATTACGAACGCTACTAGCCGCGATGTCGCGTGTTTACCAACCAACCGATTATGTTGTCGAAAAGTCGCTTTTGCCGTCTTTTGATAAATACAAAGACATGCATAAACAGTCGTTAGATGATCCTGAAAAATTCTGGTCTCAAATAGCGAGCGAATTTGATTGGCAGACTCCGGCTCAGCCCGGCAAATTCGTATCGTATAATTTCGACCTGAATAAAGGCAATATTTTTGTTAAATGGATGGAAGGGGCAGTAACTAACATTTGCTTCAATCTATTGGACCGAAATGTGCGGAATGGACATGGGGACAAGATAGCTTACTACTGGTGAGTACTTATATTACCTTACGTCCGAGCATATACAATCGATAGTCAGCTGAGCGAATGCACCACGGAGACGGCGCGCGAACTTATTGATTTTCCCTTACCTTACATCACTCCTCTTGGCCCAATTGTCTGCCACTAAACCACCCTTAGTATTATTATGTAACTAACCCATAACATCTTTATTGTTTTATTTATCACGATGTAATGCTAAGCGATGGGACGTAATTAGACATACTTAAGTAAACAACTAACGTGCAAAACCTAGCGTAACGACGGCAGTACTCGGTTAAAAATAAATAAAATGACAACTAACATTCTAATTTAGTCACATTATATAGACACTAGTGTAAATTAGCCACACGGTCACTAAACCGATAATAATATAGGCACGGTTTTGACTTTAAAAATGTTTTCTTTTCTTCTTGTGGCTCGGACACACTTATCTAAAAATTCAAACATTGAATTAAATGATTACTGATTATAATAGAAAGATCTTCTAAAACTAACACATAATCATGTGTATACGTGTATACTAATACTAGGGACCGACTAGGGTAAAATCACCAATAGATGAACAGTTAAGCAACTTTCCCAACTTTAAATATTTTTTTCTATATGATGTAACTCATATTCATCAATTTTTATTTTTTTATATGATTCCGCATTTAATTGAGTTTAGAATAAGTTATTTTTGTGCCTCGTATTAAACTTCAGTAATTTTATAGAAATAATTATATTAAAAAAGGACCCAAATTCACCAATAGTTGAACAAAGTGCCCTATCACAACAATTTGACCCCAATAGATGAACCAGCATAATTGTAATATAGCGAGACCAATATATGAACGCCAAAACTCCAATAGATGAATAGAGCATAGTAAAAACGTTGATTTCTTAGATAAATTAATTGTATTTAACCTTAAGAACCTTCTTTTAATGAAATATAAACACGGCGTAGGTACATTGTGTAACAATCTGATCTCTAAGAACAAAAGTTTAACTTTTCCCAAATTCAACCGTTCAATAAAATCAGTTGGTTCATGTTTTGGACACCGCATCAACAAAATGAACGAACTAAATTGATTCGAATTCAGTTATTGGAATCCAACCCAAAAGATGAACCAGTTAATTTTCCTAGTTCACGTTTTAGACAGCGATTCTTGAGTTGAACAATCCCGTTTCCATACAAAAGTAAATTACTTTAAAATGTGTTACACGAAAAAAAGGTCGTTCATCTTTTGGTCTGAAAATCAACTACAAAACTGATTGTAATTTTATATATAAATATTACATCTAACTATTTTATTATAATTTACACAAGCATTTGAAAATTCGAGCCTTTGCCCAAAAGATGACGGTCGTTCATCTTTTGGCCCGAACACACAATATTGGAACCATAACTTGACCAGCAAATATCTCACAAAATAAATTGTAAAAAACTATTCTTTATAATATAAACAATAGAGATATTAGTCTAAAATCTATACTGAAGTTAATCAAGGAAATAAAAGCCATATTCCATTTTTTACGTAATTAAAAGCTTCAATTTTTGACGGCTTTTCTTAATAAGGATCCCATATAAAACGCAATTTTGGCGCGAAGCGCAAACTCGACGACCGCTCACTGCCTCGTGCGTGGCTTAATTGTCTGGGAATTCACATGCGACACTCGATATAGTGCTGCTGCGTGTGAGAAAAATACCACCAGGCGTGTAAAATTATTCCTGATTTAATTATTTGCATTTTTAGACCTATCAGTCAACTTCTGGGTGGCAGTCATCTATTGGTGCTTTTACCCTATATATAAACTACTAAATCGGATACTTGTTCAACCAATTCCTCGATGTCTTAGTGTATACCTATATTATTATTTTATGTTGTCAGTAATAATGTAAAAATGTAATTAAAACAAAAATAGAAACTATCCCAAATAACTTTGTAGGTATCAAAAATGTGACGTTAATTTCTGTTTTCATTGAAGTGTCTTAACTAGGTAGGTTTTGTTTTTTCATAGTATAGTTGGAACTAAGTATAAATTAGGCCTTTCAGATACGTAATATAGAAAAAAAACATTAGGTTTTAGTGTTTTTTTACTTCTCATGCTCAAAGAGTCGTCTATAGGTATGTCGTGTTCAGACGACATATAAAGTCACATTCTATGCTTTAGAGCATACATTTTCTCATACGACTAGGGTAATCGGTCTCAACAGCCAAGCAGTTAAAACATATTGCACAATAATTTTACTGAGTAATTAAATTGGTGAGATGACAAAACTTATTGTACCTTTTATTTTGCTATTGCTACGATTTATTAGAATTTCATATAATCGATATTTTGTGTCATTTAATTTAGTAAATCACATAAAATAGGGAGTCGGTTATCGTTCAAATATGCCCCGAAATGATTCACTTGGCAGAAAACCAAACCATACCAAACGTCTGAAGCTGATCACAGGTTGAAAATTAAAAAATAAATCCTTGGGTTGGAAAAATATATAAAAAATCATGAATGCTTACAGAATACTCTGAAACAAAATAAAATTTCTTATCGAATGGCATTTTTTAAAGTATGCTCTACGCGAAAAACTACGTAGGCAGGTAGGTAGGTATACAGGGTGTAATCGTTAAGTATTGCTAGGCCATAATTCCGTAAATATAGCAGATACGTAAATATACAGACCCAACGAGAAAAAATACACTAATAACTTTTTTGAAATAAAATCAGAAACATCTCAAATATTAACTTCAAACCCTCCAATACATTTAGTACGTAACCGTTCATTCAAAGACTAGTTTAATACGAATATTTTTTTATTTAAGAATAAATGTTAGGAATAAAACTATGAAAACGGATAAACTCGCGTATATTAACTAATTTTAACTTAATATACGCGAGTTTATCCGTTTTCATAGTTTTATTTCATGAGTAATCCTCGCGGTAACCGAAGAAAATATTAATAAATGTTAGATTAATTATTTCATAAACGGTAGTATTATTATTTTATTACAATGTATTCGTACAAATAACGAATCTCTAACAGTTTTATCTGTTATGACACCTGACATTTTTTAAGGCTAGTCGTCATACTAAATGTATGGGAGCGTTTTAACATAGTATTTTTAATATTACTCCATCTATTTAGAAAACAATATTAATGCAATTTTACTCGTTGGGTAACGCACTTTCGTTTCGATATCAGTTGGAAGTTTTCTGATATCTGTTATATTTACGGAATTATGGCCTGGCTACACTTAACGATTACACCCTGTATGTAGCCTCTTTTTTGGCTTTTCGTCCAACAGTGCCACGTGGCGAATTTAACCGAATATAGGTACCTACTAATAAAAACAATTTTCTCAAACATGCAATGAAATGTTGTAGTTACGTGCCTAAAAAGTGGCCGGGAAGTACCTCGTTGCCGGCCTAGGCCGGCAAGTACCTCTTTTTTAATTTTCATTTGACATAGGGTTGTGACCTGGCATCTTGGCTTTTAGCCAATAATTATCTGTAAGTAATATTAGTATAAAAAAAAAATATTGGCAAATTTTTGCAGTTATAATTAGGTATTTAAATTATATCATTTAAAATAAATGTACAATAACTACTCAAAATAATATTTAAAAAGCAGTATTATACGGCGCGATCCGTCGGCCCCGTTCACTGCATGCGATTAATTGGACCCAACCGACCGCGTCGTCTAATACCGCTTTTTTAAATTAAAAATTTGCAACTTTCAAACAAGATTGACCAATCTTAAAAAAAAATGAGGTGTCGGTGTCATATTTGACTTTTGTTGTGTTTCAAAGACTTAGTTATGTAGTTGACTTATAATTACTTAGAAAGAAGATACATTTTTTTGTTTCATTTCATTGCATGTTTGAGAAAAGCATTATACATACCTCGGCCATGAAGTGACGGGTTGCCGTCCGAATACTATGCGGCCTCGCTTCGCTCGGCCGTCTACATATATTCGGCCGGCAACCAGTCACTTCCTGGCCTCGGTAGTAATGTACTATTATGACAGAGTGTTTTAATTTCATGCGATTGTTGCAGATTTCAATATTAGGCCGCCTTGGCGTAGATTATGATAATTATATTAATTATGTTATGCGTAGGTATAGGTACTACGTGTACCTAAGTACCTATACGTATATTATATAATTAGTATATATATAGTAATAAGCACAGAAACACGAGATAAAACAATAGTTATTAATAGTGAATGAAAAAAACCCATCACATCATGTTGCCTTTTTACGTCATTTGGGAAATACCTATGTTATTGATCAGAATAATGCTATAATTATAAACCGAGTTACTTATTTTAGTTTTATCATCATACTTAGTTCTTATGATTGTAGCGCGCCACGAATGAAGTGAAGCGCAGCCTTATAAAAAACAAACTCAAAATTTTTCAAACATTTACCTACTAGGACTAGGTACCTACAGTCAAGAGCAAAAGTAAGTGATCACCTTGTGCCTTATCACAATGGAATATATAAGGTCTATAATCGAACAAGAATGATCACTTACTTTTGCTCTTGACTGTACCTACAATATTCAAAAAATATTAATTTTGAACTAACGAGCCATAAGGTTTGCCGTGTGGTGACGGCAGTAAGAATACATTTGGCACCACCCCAACTCCTCCTGCGGGTGTCGTAGGAGTCGACTAAGGGATTGAAGTATCACTGACTATTCTACAAGATTGATGATGGGCAGCAGCATCATCATAGTGGACACATCGCATCATAGTGGATCGCCAATCCGCTTGCCCAGCGTGGCGACTAAGGGCCTCCTAATGCGTGTACACGCATAGTTAATAGGAGAGGCCTACGTCCAGCAGTGGACTAACATAGGCTGATGATGATCGTGGACCCTAAGGTAAAAATGACTAAAAATGTGCAGGTAGATATTTTTACGAGTGGATCTGATACCGGGTCGGCAACTAAATTAAAGTAGGTCTAACAACGTTTTGAACCTGATATCAACTAATGTGCACTCGGGATCACCTTTATCAGTGATAGCACGCGATACGAGATGACGATCTAAGCGTTTGTCTTGGCAATTGTCGACCGTCAGTAGGTAGGTACCTAATCTTAACTTGTCAAGGTTTGTAGATGCTGCTAAGTAATCAAAACTATATGTTTAGAACGTGTAAATGCCAGAATATAAGTGAGAAACTGTAGGTACTTATGGGAAAATATTGATGGAATTAATTGTCCTAAGTAATAGCAGTATTTCGGATAATTTCAGTTTATTATAAAACAAAGAGAGCTCAAAGCGATTAGGTTGTGAGAGACGGGGGACCCTCTTAATGGCGAAACTATAAGGGTTCCTTATTTATTACATCCTAAAAAAAATTAGAATTATTAATAGCATCGGTTTTTAAAAGGGAACCTTTATGGAACCCAGCTATCGGACTTCACTAAATCGAATGTTTTTCTTGTAATGAACCTAACATGATGATGGTTGAGGTTGAGACCCTAAAATGCTAAGTAATATGTTTTAAATATGTTTTTTTTATGAATAAGTAGCAGTTTTAGAGCTATTATTGATAGTGACATTAGTGATAGCGACATCTCGTTATCGTACACAACGAGCAAATGATCAAGGCCGCTAGGTAACTTACCCATCACGCAAACTATCTTTCAGTGCGGCCACCATGTGGTACCTATCCTAGCGAGTAATCAGGTGAGTCACTAGGATCTAATAGCTAGGCGCTAAGCAAGCCACCTGTCAATTAGTGATGTTGATGAAAAATAGTAACACGAAACTATGCGAATATGTGAGTACAGTCGCCTCTCGTTAATTCGAAACTCGAAGGACCTATCCAAATATTACGATTTATCGAGAGTTTGAAATATCAAATGGTCGGAAATATTCGGGAGAAAAAATGAAAGTACAAGGTGTTAAGTAATAATCAACTAACGTAAACTTTTAATCTGTACACATAACCAACGGAAAAGTAACTTAACTGAGTGGCAAACAAATGAGGTAATTAACAACAAATGCTCCTGCAACTTTTCTAAAATGTATGGCATGTACTTGCCTCTTTAATCTCATAACTTTGAATTGTCGAATGTTTGACGCCCACGAGTTCGAATTAACGCGTGGTTTTGTTGTGTAGCTATTACTTTTTTGTTTGAATTACCAAGTGTTTAAAAATGTATTGATTTTTTTCGAAATAGCAAGAGTTCTTCTAGGGAACTCGAGATAACTTCGAATTATAGAGAGGTTCGAATTATCGCAGGTTTGAAATAACGAGAGTCGACTGTAGATTGTAAAAGATAATAAATATGTACTTACCTAGTTCTTACGACACGGTCGGCACCTGTTGTTATCTATGACTCGTCATTCACTTGTCAATCTCTGTTCATCATAAATTAAACAAAAACCTTAAGTTATTCTTAATACCGTATCTTTTAACTATAAATAATAATCTATTCTATAACTATAAGATTGGTGGATTGAAGATTGGGGTGGATTGGGTGAAAACATTCTAAACATATTTTCTCTTATTTTAAGAAATACATTGCAACACGTAGATACAATCGTCAGCAATCGTAATTAGTCGGGAAAGGTAGTACCTATATAGTTTTACTTGTAGGTTTGTACATATTTATAATCAATTTAATTATTAATATCATCAAAATGTACTGAATATTTCTATTCTCAACTAAAGGGGTCACCTTAAAATATGAGAATTAATATCAAAATATACGATTATAGCTTTCTATGAGTGATCATGATTCCTTTTATGGAAATATTCCATTGCTAGAAATAATTATTTTTGGGTCAGCTACCAAATTTGTCAAAAATTCCTATTTTCACGCACGCTGTATGTTTTTTTCCAAAATCTTTAAACACCAATCATCATTAATTTAAAATCGAGGGAGTGTCTTCTAAGACCATTTTCGCGTAGCTAATCTGGATCTTGTAGCTGCCCTCACTGACCCAAAAATAATTTCCATCTTGTACGTTTATACATATAATAGTGATGGTGTTGCTAAGAGTTTACATAAATAAAATTGACCAAACTTTATGCCATTGTTGCAATTAGTTTGCTCGATAACACTGACAAATATTAGCATCTAAATCCTAATTGTAAATGTGTTTAAAATGTAACTACTTCAAGTTAGGCTTAGTCTGCTGTCTCCTAAATCTGGACTTGAGGAACTCAGGAAGGAAGGAAGTACAGTCAGTCACGTCTAACAATATTGTTACATTTTGGAGCGTATGCCCTAGGCAGGAGGATCATAATCGCTTATATACATATTACTTCTGTAATGAAATGAAACAACTGAATAAGTATAGGTACTTACATGCTCGCTTTTGCTGTTTGTAGGATGTAGGTAAGAATAAATTCATGTCATATATAAAGTTCCTAGTAAGTACTGCGTTACAGATAATTTAGTATAACACGGGGAAATCCGGATAACAAAAGGTATACAATTTCACATTGACCCTGTGTAGTAATTAGGTACTGATAATGGCCTCTAAGAAGACTGGTTCCGTAACCATGACCATGAATCATACTAAGCATTTGCGGTCATTATTTAAATATATAGTTACGATACTGTTACTATTTCTATAGTTCTTTCCTGGTTCACCTTGAATTTTAAATACGCTTGCAATATTTAAACGTAGTTATCTTTATGAGAGTAAGGTTCACCACACCTGCATACGATTTTATCTCTAAAGTCGAAGAAGGCCAACGGATCTTTGACCGTCTGTCGGAGACATAATCAGCTATCTCATGAACAATCCTTTGGTTGATAGAAGAAAACTTGTCCTTGTAACTACTTACTTACTACCTACGTTGTCAATAAAGGAAAAATAAGAAGGCGGACGCACTACCGTGCACGAATTTCCTCATGAACATTTTGAGAAATTTTGAGGAAATTCTGTTTTTTAACTGTAGGTACCTAACTACATCTTGCTTTAACCACACCCGAGGGCCAGTTCTCAAAATCTTGTAGGTAACTTGTAATACAAGTGGTAGGATCTTTTTAACATCATTAATCAGATACTTTAAGGATTTCCGCTTACAAGGTACAAGCTTTTTAGTAAGGGGAGTAAGTAGGTAGGTATATGCATTATAGAAGGAATCTGAAACAAATATTCTACAATGACCACCAAGCGGGCCAAGTGCTTGTCTGCCATAGTAGAAAATCTTCCAAAATCAAGTGTTACCTATTGTTTTCTAGGGAAGGGAATCATCCCGACGACTACAGCCGCATCACGTACAGGAAACTCATGGACATGGTGTGCCAGTTCTCCAACGCGCTGAAGGACAACGGCGTGGGGAAGGGCGACCGCGTGTCGGTCTACATGCCCATGATCCTGGAGACTGTGGTGTGCATGCTGGCGTGCGCGCGGATCGGAGCCATACATTCCGTTGTGGTAATTGCCTAGAATATTTTAAAGACTGGCACTGGTCTCACCGCGAGCTACTAAGCTATGAACTATCACCTATAAACACGAACAAAAGATACGCACTCCCGTGTAAATAAAAGAGACACGGCGATACTCGCCCGGCGGTGATAGCTGATAGCCGGCCTAACCCCCTTATTCGTAAACGTCTCCTATGTTAGCAAGCTGCTAAGTATTGTTTGTCGATTTCAGTCTTATCAATATGTCTATAAAACCGAAAGGAACACATAATACTTAGGAGCTTGCTAACTTAGGAGACGGTTTTGAATAAGCAGGTAAGCAGATAATTAATAATTTCATAAAAAAAGCTAAAAAAAATATGAAAATATAAATGATACATAAAGCACATTAGTACAATCACCTCTTCTATTTAAGGACTCGAGCTACCTACCTGCTACTACTACTACACAATATGACAAGAAATTACTAAAATGAATATACTCGTATGTATATGTAAATACTAAATATATATATATATATATATATAATATATATATATATATATATCTTTTTAATTAAGGTTAAAATTAAATGTGCTTCTGTGTGTAATTTTGAATAATAAAGGCAGCCATTACATCACATAGGGTACGATACGCGAAAAACACTTTGACTCCTGTAATTATGTTATTAGACTTATTACTTAGATATTCTCGCGTATGGTTAGTCACTTATGAATACTCGTAATATTAGTCAAATATTTATTTTATATCATATTTGTAACATCATTATTATATGTAGTAGTATCAACGTAGTATAATGCAGTTCGCAGGTTTCTCTTCGGATTCACTCGCCGAGAGGATGGCGAGCTGCAAGGCCAAGGTGCTGGTGACGGCGGACGGCGCATGGCGCGGCGAGAAGTTGCTGGTCCTCAAGAACACGTGTGACGAAGCCCTACAGAAAGCTCAGGCCAAACACAACCACGCCGTCGAAAAATGCGTCGTTGTGTCCCACCTCAAGAGGGTCACACCGTGCGGGAAACTGCCCGATGATATCTCGTCTTTGGTAAGACGTTTAACAAGTTTCTGATCAGACAGGTTGTTTCATAAAAGCTGGCGCGGATTTTGTTGCAAACGAGTAGGTACTTACTTTGTATTAAATCCACGCTATACCTTTTGAATCTACCTTAGCGAACCATTAGACGTATCTTTACTTTGTGTTAAAACTACACCAGCTGGAGGTCCCTATATAGGTAGGTATAGTCAGAGCGGAATGATGCGGGTGCAATTTAAAATAGGAACGATATCGCATGGTGTAGGCATATAAAACAATAATTTTAACGAAAAACGTCAAAAGTTAGCTGCTTGTATAATTCAATCTATGTAACGATTTTATTACTCAGGGTTGTAGACCAAAAATTAGTACTGGGTGGCTACCATGATCTTTTAAATACGATCCAGATTAGATCCTAAATTGAATCGCATTAGTAGATCGTGGTAGCCCCCCAGGAATTCCTGAACTATACGTACCTACCTAAATGTCCTAAATCCATCGAAAATAAAATAATCTAAATCTGACAATGATCCAAAAGCAATACCTTGCGTTGATCAGTAATACTACTTTTTTTATTTTATTTTTTGAGCCTGCAGTGTCCCACTGCTGGGCAAAGGCCTCCCCCCACTTTTTCCAATTCTCCCTGTCCTGAGCAATCTCTGGCCACCCAGATAAAAAGCAATCCAGTTCGTCTCGCCCCAACCGTCAGGTCCCCGTTTTGAGCTGTGCTGGCAGACCATTACAACCCCGTGGACTTGTTCCAAGCTTAATGTAGGGATGAGAGAATATCCCTATCCCCATCCCCCCACGAGAACATCCCTTAACTATATTAGTTAATAGTGACTACATTTTCGATATCATTCTTACATGCTTCGAAAGATTATAGACAGAATGGCGTTTTTACAGTACAAGTGGACCGAAGACAGAGACTTGTGGTGGCACGATATTATGGAGGGACAATCTACGATCTGCCCGCCGGAGTGGATGGGTGCTGAGGAACCGCTATTCATGCTCTACACCAGGTATGTAAATATTGTTATTGTAATTCCTTATTTGTACAATTAATTATACGCCACCTTTAATTGAGTCAAATATCATTTCACACTAGGTAAGTTTCATGCCTCTTATTGGAATACGCCAGGAACAAAGTGTCACTTTTCTGCTCAAAGACTTTCCATTGCCAGGCGAAAATTTAACAATGAGCGAGATGAAAATAAACAGTACGTTCATAATCGATTATGATTTCTTCGGAATTGCTTCATTCGGGCTTCAATGAACGTCCTTGCCGAAAATTATATATTTTATATATAATTTTGATCCCTTGTGATACAATTTCTATTTTTAATTTGCTTTTCTGTAAGAAATAACTCAAATAAGATAAGTTTTATTAGCTTAAGTGGTTTTCCATTTGGGCTCGAAAGGCAAATGCCCAGACTGACCAGACTCCGAGCAGCAAGTGTCGGGTAAAATAACATGAAGCGCTCAGAAACATTTTTGGATACTTTATCGAAAAATCTAATTAGATTCCAAGCATTTGGCATTTTTCTTTAGTATATGTTATGAATGAGAGGTCAACCACTGCGTTTTATCAAACATTTCAGTTATCGCTGTTATCGAATCTTTTCGCATATTAACGACTAAGTATGCAATTCATAACATTTGACCTCTTTGATAAGCGACTTTCATCTCTATGACTTTATAATATGATTTATACAATGTGGTCAAAAAATAAGTGCATGCCCATTGCCTGTGAGATTTTGGGACTCAGGATAGACCCTAAAATTTTCTTGGAAGTTTCAGAAGGGGCGGGAAAATTTTGAAAAACCTTATTTTAAAAACTTAGGTACGTATGTACCAAACAGGTACCAGGTATTACTTAGTACATTACTAAACTTTTGAATTTATTAAACTAATATCTAAAAAACTTCCCTATTCTGCGTCACATCACTGGCAACGGGAATGCATTGTTGGCCATCTTGTCTTGTCTTGGCCTTTCCACAACAGAATTTTTGGGTTATGATGGTATACTCGTAAATCTCGTAAATTATACCTATCTAATCTATTTGTATTAGTTACTCGTAAATGATGATGATTGTTTTTACTAAATAGATGGAAGAGTCTATTCGTACGATAATTCAAGTTCAGCACCATTGTATAATTAAATCCCTTCTACACTGTGTAAATCTAATATCTACGCGCGATAAATGAAACCAGGCATAGGATACATTAGTGAAATCATTTAGATATTAAGAGGTTTTTATTTGAGTTCAGTTACTAATGACTTTACAATTAAGTTTTATTAAGGAGTACATTTATTAAAAATACAACCAATATTAGGTAGATATACAAGGTTATTTTTTCACCAGTACAAATACTCTAGGAGGTGTATAAGTAAGTCAAAATGAACAACTTTTACTATGGGGCCGAACCTGAAAACGCGAAAAAAAAATCAGCTGTTTCATACATTTCAGACGACCATGAGTCGACAATTTCTATGGAACAGCTAATTTTTTTTTCGCGATTTCAGGTTCGGCCCCATAGTAAAAGTTTTTCATTATGACTTACTTATACACCCCCTAGAGTATTTGTACTGATGAAAAAATAACCCAGTATAGAGCAGAGTAGAAACTTTTAAAAAAATCTGTCAACGTGCTCTTGCACCTATTATACTTAGTTTAATGACGGTACATAACATAAATCAAGTAATCAGCGCAATTACTTATATTTTTACTGTTTAGTTTTTACTTCTAACGTCTCGGTAATGACACGAAAAGTAAAATATGCCGCTGATGATAATAAATCTCTGCAATTTGCCTAACTAATTACCATATGATTGCAACATTGATAAATTTGATAAGGCTTCCTAGTATGATAGACGTTATGATACTCGCCATTTTATCAGTATTCGCTTTCCGCTCTGTTTATTTAATTTCAGTGTTAAGTGTCCTTATTACAAAATAAAGAGATTCATTAAAATGTAATATTTATCATTATCTTGATGCCTGTAACTATATAGCGCCGCTTGTGAGGCAATACGTTTTAATAACTATTTAGGTACTACTAACACCCTGGCTAATCAGACTTACTTATATATCATAAATGGTTATATTAATATACAAGGTGCTCGCGAGAATTCAATTATCATATTTAAATGATCGATTGCAAACAAAATGACATCAAGGGCTTTAATGAAAACAAAATTTAACATACAGTTTGTAAGACGAACTTTCTGGACGAAATTAAAGAGTATATTTTTGATTTTACGTGCACGTGAACCTATACAAGAGGGTTAAGGAAATACGTTGAAAATATACATTAACAACAATTACGTGCACTCCGTTAAAATAAACGAAAAATACATACATAACTATGCTTACACTAACTTACAATAAACGATTATACCAAGATGACAAATAAAATGTATTGTCAGTAATATAATTTAAATTATAAATTGTTTCGCCTTTTATTTGCAAACTTGCTCGTTTTATGAGATTCAGATTTTATTAAATTCACCACATAATCAAATTTCTGTAAAAATGCGAAAACTGAAACGCCTAAAACTAATTATATTTTTAGATGCTTTTCGCCACGATCAAATAAATTCTACCTATACCTATCCTATCGTAAATTACAAGTTGAAGCGAATTATGCAAGGCAAGTGGCCAAGTGCGGGCATTCACATGCAGGGCGGGAGGCGTCTAGTATAAATAAATAAATAAACTACTTACAAGCAGTGAGCGGCTGCAATCACCGTGCGTACTTTCGGCTGACTCATGTCTCATACATATATCACGCCGTAACATATTGAAAAATATATGATCAAGCAATCCAACTTGTCAATAAAAAACCGCACGATATTCAATTTCAATAAATACCTACATAAATACATATTTGGGAATATATTTACACAAATCAGCTCTAATCCGAAGTAAGCTAAATTTGCACTGTATTAGGTGACGAATGATGATGCTAGTACTTATATAGAAATATATTAGTCCTTAAGTAGGTAGCCGTGGTAGGTACATACATGGACACGTGTGAGGGAAATCTCCTCAGCATCGGCGTGGGTATCCTGGCAGAACACAAGCCAGACCTGCCATAGAAAGCTGCGGTCGAATCCCAGGCATCCCGTAGCTCCCTTGTAACTGGCATGCGATGGTGACGCCGGAGTGGTTTTTAGTGGGTATACCTCCACCCATCTTCTTTCCATGGCTGGAGGGAGTCCCACATATCCCCTAAATGGCTCCGCAAGTCAGGGGGAATGCGTAACGCATTTCCCACTCCGTCAACAAAAAAAAAAAGGTAAATACATGGAGACAATCCTAAGTTAGGAACATTCATACTTCTCACAGTCATCACACAAATTAACTCTTCTATCGAGTTTAAGAATTTCCAGCTTGGTAAGCAGGGTTACACAGGCCGTTTAATTTTATAAAATTCCTTAAGTATTAGCTTTATACGTTACAGTTTTTAATTAAAAGTGCCATGAAGTCGCGCTTCTCAATCTAAGATAAAAGTTGAACTCCCGCCATTGACGTGCAATCTGGTTTCCCTCGCAGCGGGTCTACCGGCAAGCCAAAAGGCGTGGTGCACACTACCGCGGGCTACCTGCTGTACGCGGCCACTACCTTCCGCTACGTGTTCGACTACCGGGACAAGGACGTGTACTGGTGCACCGCCGACGTCGGCTGGATCACGGGACACACCTACGTCGTGTATGCGCCGCTCGCCAACGCTGCAACCTCTGTTCTCGTGAGTATTTAACACGTTCGACGTTGGTCACAACGTTTGTGATTAAAATCTTGCTTCTGTGCCAGTGACACACATATGTGATCAAAATAACCTTATTCCTATGTCAGTGGCATAGAAATACCTACGAACATTTTTGACATAAATGTTGTGTCGCCGGTATAGGGTAGGTAATAAGGTGGGGTAAGATGAGACGGTTTTTTAAATGGGGTAAGACAAAAAGCTACCTACCAGTATACGCTGTGCCAGAAGGACGACTTTTTGGTTCCAAATACGTGTAACTGGAGTAGGAGTTCTACAGAATAATTTCTATTGACATAGCATTAGCGCTTAGTGAAACAGTACAGTACCGAGGCGAATGTGTTAAGACTGAAATGTTGACCCGCTTGACCAGCGTGGCGATAATGGGCAATGAGCTCCTAATGCGTCCATAATACATACGCATAAGGTACCTAATAGTAGAAGCCTACGACCATAAGTGGGTTGAGAGAGGCTGATGATGTTATTATGTGTTGACTCCTTCCTGATTTCGATATTTTTGTGTCAGTAATGTCTCCGACATATTATGTCATGCAAGAATGAATACCCTTCGCTGTTTCATTGTTACAAATGGAAGGGTAGGTACTCTCTTCGTCCAACGTGCAACACGCGATCGGAATAGAGAAAATGATGAGCTATTGCTACTGTCATCGTCTAATTTTCTAAACACCAATACACTTACAACAACCATTGAAAGGCTTATCTTTACAATACAATCGAGTCGCAGTACCAATAACTATGTATAGTAAAGAGTATAATTAAGATACCTACGAACTATATGGCTGATGAAATGCTTAGGTACTTAATTTAGTCCTAAGCTTTGCAAATCGAGGTTAAGTTATTAGTATTAAAATGTGATTGAGGTTTTAAAATTACCTGATACATTCAATAAATATATTACTCTTTTAAATAATATTGTTAAATTTGGTTTAGAAACATTAATTATAAGTTTATTTATTATGTTAGTAAACTTCTAACAACACCAAAGGCATATACTTAAGTAAGGCCGATGGGTAATGCAACATTGTCACACCATTTCCGTTGTCGCTATACAGGGTGGAAATAGATGTCAGGTCAATCAGAGCTGCTACCAGATCCCATGCTGTTACGCGAAAATAGTCTTAACAGATACAGAATACTTGCTAGAAAAGCCAGAAATTGTACCTATGTACCTACGAGTATATTGGTCTTAGTATAGTTATACTGAATAGAAATGGCGTCGATTGGCATAAAAAAAAACTTATATGAAAAATAAAAACATTTTCATATATGTTGCACGGCAAAAATTTTTCTTGTAACTTGTATGTTTAACCAAAATCTGTTGCCAATCTTGATTAATTTAAAATCGATGAATTTTTTTCACGCCGCCGCACTGGATCAGGAAGCTGCTCGCTAATCCTGCCATCTATTTATTTATTTATACCGTGTATAATGACGATATTTTATTAATAAAATTAATATAATCAGTGTAATATATTATAACTATTTATTACAAGTAGGTACGATATATCATCACATGATATAGTTACGTACGTCAGTATTGCCAAGCGTCATTACTACTTTCTAGTTGACACATTATTTTGCAACAACGATAATAGGCGACGATGGTAACTATAAATAAATGGATAGAGGTCGTTGAAGACACTCGTTACGTGACAAGCTGACAAGTGTCCCAAGGCAAGCCTAAGTATCGAGTCAAGTTGAGCGACTAACTCAGCACGACGGGTCTCGCACGGAAATGCAATTTATGTGCAATAAAAATGCATAGTGCCTACTTACATTGTTGAAGATTTACCATTATCACGTGCATGAGCTATTCCCGTTCCGTTGAAATGCACTAGCATGCACTGCATCCCCATCTGATACCGCGTCTGTTGTCTGGTCTTTCATCCAGAATTCCTAATTTGTGCATCGATTGCAAATGCTCAGAACATAATCTTTTTATTTTGTCCATGCTTGCGTAATGCTGCGTAATTAAATCCATATACCTACCACGGCCAACATGCTCTTTTTGTTAATAGTAAATTGATATTTGTAATCAACCCCGGTGACTATCGTGACAATTGCGAGCACCGCCGTCTCAACACGCCTAGGGCTGACCTTGGACAATCACCTTAACCTTGTTAACATAGGTAACTCAACTTTAACCTTGTTAACAGTCGGAAGTATTGTAATTTATGCAAACAATAGCTAATTTATCTAACTAGTTTCTTATCCCTTTATTCGTATTTTATGGAAAGGGTGTTTAATCAAAATATTTTTTTTATTTTTCTATCCCAACTAGTAGCAACTATCGAAATTAATATATACAATGTAATGTAACAATGCACATATGTACTGTTTATTTGTTAACGATAAGTTGTAACGTGGGCAATGTTTTTTTGTATAATTATATAATTAACTGGTGTTTACTAGATGAAGATATTAACTTATTAGGTATTACGTAGTTTCATAGTTTTGCTACGTCTCACGCTTATTGCCAACCGTTGCATGCATCGCTCTAGAAGTCTAAAGCATATTAATATAAATCGCTCTCATTATTACATCCTCATGGTGACAAGAAAAGGGTTGTGGGTTGTGTATAGGTACATATTTTAGACACTTTTCGTGTTTCGATATTTTCCACCTTGACTAAAAGCGAACTCCGAAATTCGTTGATTTCGATAATTTGTTTCTGTCATTCCAAGGCCTTCGAGACCTTGGAGTCATAAGTATCTGTCATTAATGTGACAGATACTTATGCTCGAAATTAGTGAAATACTTACGAAGTTCACGGTAGGTACCTACGCCAATAAATAAATAAATATCTTTGGACATCTTACATAAATCGAATAATTAGTCCCACGGTTAAGCAATAAGCTCAATTAAGGCTTGTGATGATTGTACCAAGCGACGATATATATAATAGAAATATTACATATATACATATGAATACTTAAATACATATACAGCCACGACCAAGGTTCAAATATTTGTGATAAATAAAAACACAAATAATGCCTTCGTTGGGATTTGAACCCGGAACCTCCAGCTTCATACGCAGGGTCACTCTACTAACTAGACTACGGAAGCTGACAAAAATAGCAAGTCAAATCAACATATTTTTATTTAACAGCACTGTCAAAACTATCACCATTATGGAGTTTTGAAGTATGTATATAAATAATATAAAAGTGATTTCACGTTTATACGCTGCCAAATAACCTACTCATTTAAGTTTATTTCCAATTAATTAAATAGAAGTTGTGTACAACAAATACTGCTATCTACATTTTAGTAATATTTCTGCACAGAGACTGCTAGACAGAAGCTCCCTACTAAAATGAAACTCTGTTGCCCTTAGTTCGAGGGCACGCCCTTCTACCCAGACAACGACCGCTACTGGGCCGTGGTGGAGAAGTTCAAGGTGTCGCAGTTCTACACCGCGCCCACCGCCATCAGAACGCTCACCAAGTTCGGCGAGGAGCCCGTCAGGAGGTAACTGTCCTCTGCTCAGGCGCGGATCCAAGCGGGGGCAATGAGGGCACTTGCCCCCTGTGACACTGGACCTAGGTTTGCCTAGGTGCTGTTTTAAGTGGAAAATAGTATCATATCATAGGTCAATGCCCCGCCATGAATGAAGTCCTGGATCCGCGCCATGGTCTGCTATTTAGTACAGCCGCCATCAGATATCGGAGCGACTTGGGTAGGGTGCTCACAAATTCCTGAGCAGGGTGCTTAGACAAGTTGCCAATCGCTAGCGCTTAATCGTCAATCGCATACGAAAGGCAGCTAACTGTCTTTGTCGCACTAATATGAAAGAGTGACAGTGAGGGAAAACTACGATACGCTACTAAGCGTTAGCGATTGGCAACTTGGTCAAGCATCCTGGGCTACTACCACGAAAATCGAAATTCGTAAATTTCGAGGATTTTTTCTGTCACTCGAACCAAGGCGTCATTGGAGAGCGAGACAAATCCTCGAAATTTGCGAATTTCGAAGTTCCCGGTAGGCCTGTTTTCCCATGACGTTACAGTGCGTGTACAGATGTTTCTAAGCATTATGGCCGCTCTGATATATCTGATGACGACTGTACACATATTGTCCCATTGATGCTAAATTGCGAATCCGTTTGCGGTGCAAATGGGACAGGGCACAGCGCTTTTCATGGAGGTATACATATTTATTTATTTATTTATAGTAATGTTCGATACAGCGTGTGTATTTTTCACGGGTGTATATTTTAATGGCGGTTAGTATCGCACCCAGGTAACATATTAATTACAATCGTATCTTTACAGAATTATGAATGTTTTAGTTGAGAAAATATTAATTAATATTCATATCTAAACGTCATGTCATATCGGTGTTACTTAATTACTTCGAACTTAAAAAAAATCATAAGGTACTAACATCTAATTAAACCGATTAGCAAAATTGCTGCCTATCCCATACATTTCCTATGATCGGAAAGCAAAGAAGGATAAATTATACGCCCGTATTGAATTAAATACAGACGCTGCGTACTAATTTATCACTTACAACTATGTATGGATTGAGAGAGGTTATTTAATGCTGAAGTTTGGTTCTTGATAACGATGTACATTGTACACACTAATTGGTAGGCATCAAGTATGAGGCTATTAAGGAAAGCTTTTTGTTATCATTTTTTTCCGTCATTCGATAATATATCTCAATGATCCCGTAAGTAATGAATGATTAAGCAATACTATACTACAATGTTCGTTTACCTACTATACCTACCAATATCAAAATAAACTTCATAATTATCATAATAAGACTGACCTGCACCCCAGTTTAATGGTCACGCTTCGTGGCCTGATGAGTTGATGACAGATAAGTAATAAGATAATTATTACATAAATCGTAAGTACCTACATATTTTTATATGCCTATGTACTACTGGCGGCCTTACATACTGCCGGCCTTTCATGCTGGTGGTTTCATAAAAAACCGAATCCGAAACCCAAAAAGTAATCAACGTGAGAATCAATGTACAGTCAACCAATTGGAACCCTAGGCCACTCAGGAACCATGTCAAAGTAACGTTATCAATCAGTTTGTAAGACATTTCAAACGACTTTTCATTTTGACATGGTTCTAGAGTGGCCTAGGGTTCCAATTGGTCGAGTGTACTTCAAAATGAATCGTTAATTAGCGTTTGACAATGGCAGATTTAAGCCACTATTAGCGTTTGACACGTAAGTAATACACGCGTTTCATTAATCTTACGAAGGAAATAAAATTAATTGTACAGTTAATTAAAATATTTGTCAACTGATAATACTTGAAAACAATTGCTAGTTATGCGTATTATTACCAATTATGTTAAAAGCCCGACTCATGGTAACACACTGTATGTATACAGGGCTGCGACCATATAAAACATGGACGCCTAACGCCAGTTCAAAAATACCCTCAAAAACAATTGTTCAATTGTGCCAAGATGGGCAGGACATAGCGCTTTTCTTAACACCGCGCATATTTCGGCGCAACATCTTTGACAAATGTTTATTGAATATCGCCAATCAAAACTTTGATGGACCAATCACAACTATTTATAAACGGCGGTTCAAGTTTTTATAGGTTGATATTCTAATTCATTACCGTGATGCATGGAAGAGGGGGTGACACTTGTCAACTAAAATTCAGGACCGTTTTTGAAAGGCAATTTAGTATGGCGTGCGGCTTCCATGTTTTATTTGTTCGTAGATTCAGGGCGTCTCACGCCTATGCAACATGGAGGGAAAGTGCCTTAAATAATCTATGATAGGTAGCATAACTTGCTGAAATAAGCCTTTATTTCATTTTTAAACTTAATAAACTGCACTCGGTTATCACTGATTTTGTTTTCTGTCTTAAAATATGTTCATAATAAGCGTCCGCTATGCCACGAGGCACATCGAGGAAAAGTACTGTCAAGGGCGAAAGTAAAAGTATTCGCCCTCAGTCAATTACCTATTATAATTATTATACTAACGAAAACTTATTTCTTGTAATCAGACATGACCTGAAGTCGCTGCGAGTGCTGGGGAGCGTAGGCGAGCCCATCAACCCCGAGGCGTGGCTGTGGTACCACAGCCTGGTGGGCGGCGGCCGCTGCTCCATCGCTGACACCTTCTGGCAGACCGAGACCGGCGGGCACGTGGTCACCAGCCTGCCGGGGGCCACGCCGATGAAGCCTGGCGCTGCGGTACTATTTTTTCATCTCTCCTACAAGCTTAGCCAAGACGCCATCATGCAAAACATGACCTGAAGTCGCTGCGAGTGCTAGGGAGCGTAGGCGAGCCCATCAACCCCGAGGCGTGGCTGTGGTACCACAGCCTGGTGGGCGGCGGCCGCTGCTCCATCGCCGACACCTTCTGGCAGACCGAGACCGGCGGGCACGTGGTCACCAGCCTGCCGGGGGCCACGCCGATGAAGCCTGGCGCTGCGGTACTATTTTTTCATCTCTCCTACAAGCTTAGCCAAGACGCCATCATGCAAAACATGACCTGAAGTCGCTGCGAGTGCGAGGGAGCGTAGGCGAGCCCATCAACCCCGAGGCGTGGCTGTGGTACCACAGCCTGGTGGGCGGCGGCCGCTGCTCCATCGCCGACACCTTCTGGCAGACCGAGACCGGCGGGCACGTGGTCACCAGCCTGCCGGGGGCCACGCCGATGAAGCCTGGCGCTGCGGTACTATTTTTTCATCTCTCCTCCAAGCTTAGCCAAGATGCCATCCTACAAAACATGACCTGAAGTCGCTGCGAGTGCTAGGGAGCGTAGGTGAGCCCATCAACCCCGAGGCGTGGCTGTGGTACCACAGCCTGGTGGGCGGCGGCCGCTGCTCCATCGCCGACACCTTCTGGCAGACCGAGACCGGCGGGCACGTGGTCACCAGCCTGCCGGGGGCCACGCCGATGAAGCCTGGCGCTGCGGTACTATTTTTTCATCTCTCCTACAAGCTTAGCCAAGACGCCATCCTACAAAACATGACCTGAACTCGCTGCGAGTGCTAGGGAGCGTAGGCGAGCCCATCAACCCCGAGGCGTGGCTTTGGTACCACAGCCTGGTGGGCGGCGGCCGGTGCTCCATCGCCGACACCTTCTGGCAGACCGAGACCGGCGGGCACGTGGTCACCAGTCTGCCGGGGGCCACGCCGATGAAGCCTGGCGCTGCGGTACTATTTTTTCATCTCTCCTGATTGAAAAGTTCAATTTCAGTTCGTATAGTTAGGCGGGTCGAAAGTTGCTCTTCCGTTCCTAGGTTCGAAAGTAATTTTATTGAAACTTATTGATTCTTTTATTTTCATCAAAGTCGAAATGAAAAGTAGAGTGTGTAACTCGGGCGTAAGTGACCCATTGACGCTCGAATTATTGGCGCTCTCACCACGTTAGAGGGCCAGAAATATCTCGGGTGCAATGAGTCACTTTCGACCCTTGGTTAACAATCTACTATTTTGTAGTCAATGTCATACATGACTGGCCTATTTCGCCATAATTACAAGTGAGATAATTGTAAAATATCACTGTTACTGACGTCACAGGCCTCCTTAGGCAGCGGCTACCGCTTACTATCGGCCGGTCCATGTGCTTGTTTGCCACCAACATAAAATTATTACTGATAACGTTATTAAATTATTAATAAACAACTTTTTATTTTCCGACACCCGTGACAATTGTCGCAAGGTTTAATACAATTCTCATTCAATCTTGACATGAGGTTCGGCATATGTCAGAATTTCGCTACAATTGTCATGTTTTTTGTGACAATTGTAATTTTGTTTCGCAAAAAAGTAGTTAATTACTGCTGATTTATTAAAGTTCCTGCACTACATTGCATGCTGGTGGCAATCAAACTCACGGCTCTTCCGATGGTAAACGGTAACTGTAGCCTATAGACGCCCCATATTGGAGAAACAGTAAATTTACAATTGTAGGACTTGTCAATGTGGTGAAATTGGAGCCAGTGTGCATCGCCTAGTTGCCAATCGCTAACGCTCAATAATGTATAATCGTAGTTTTCTCTCTCTGTCAATCTCATTACCTAGTGCGACAGAGACAGTTAGTCGTCTTTTGTTCACAATTCACGATTGAACATTAGCGTTTGGCAACTTAGCTAGGCTCCCGGAAGTCGATTCAGTATCGCAACGCCTTCCGCTTCGATCCCTAAAGCTCACAGGCAACGGGTATGCACCTATTTTGTGGCCACTCTGTATATATGTGCCTATTAAGGTATTAAGTATTGTGTTTAGACTAGTCGTATGCGTATGACAGACTTCAAAATAATACATTTATTATTTGATATGGTTTGACACGGATACGTGCGTAAGAATATAAACCTGTTGTTTCTTTCAAGGTTACCGATATATATTGACAGGCCTTAAGAGGTTAAACTTCATACCGACGTCACAGAAATAACTACCGTTTTGGCTTAAACGTCATCTAAATGTGATTCAATTTGATTTCAATACCTTCATTCCAGATAAAAACTATTTGAGGATGAGGACCAAGTATCTTGTAAAAGCCTAACTAAATTATATTTTCAATAAACATAACCGGACAGAAGGTATATAAATTATTACAATTGCTTAAGCCTGTGAAGCAATGAAAAAATGTACCTGTTGTAAGAAAATGACACCACTTTTCTTAGTGTTATTAACCTAGGTTTGATTTTGCATTATGACATTCTACAAAAGCCGCTTTCAGAAGTTAAGAGCGTAGTGTAGGTATGTAGCAATTTGTAAACTGAAACAGATGTCATTTCCTACAGTGGCCTTACCGAATCTACCCAACAGGCCAACGCGGAAATGAAACCTACGCTGCTAACTTTCGATTAAGCAACTTGCAATCTTACCTCCTTATTCATAAACGTCTCCCTTAGCAAGCCGATAAAGCACTTAAGTACCTTACGTTTGTCTCTGTCTTATTAGGGCTTATACTTATATATACATGTGGATAAGACCGAAAAGGACATACAATACTTATCGTCTCTCCAGTCAGTTTATAAGTTAGGCTGCGGTCGTTTCGACCCGTCGCCCGCGGCACTCCCGAGCATTCCCGAACACACTATTCGGGCCGCCTGTCGGCCATGGGCGGCGGGTCAAAACGACCGCGTCCTTAGGCATCTCTTAAAGACCTGTATGGGATTATCACCCTAATATCCGAGGCGTTCCAGGGTTTCCCATTCTTCGGCGTCCAGCCGACCTTGCTGGACGAGAGCGGCGCCGAGATCGAAGGCCCCGGCGAGGGCTACCTGGTGTTCTCGCGGCCGTGGCCCGGCATCATGCGCACGCTGTGGGGCGACCACGGCCGGTACGAGCAGGTCTACTTCTCCAAGTTCCCTGGCTACTACTGCACGGGTGATGGTGAGTCCAAGTCACAGATGTCATATATGTATATATACCATAGATCAAGCAAACATATCTACTTAGCGTGTCAAATGAACTCTGTGAAATCCACTGAGTTGTCCGTCTTTAATCGCTGCTTGCAGCTTTCGGGCGTCAAATTTTGTAAGTTGAAGTGAACAAGAACATTAATAATGCCTGCTTAAGTAATGCTTATGCCGTGTGGTGACGGCAGTAAGAATACATTTGTCACCACCCCAACTCCTCCCTGCGGGTGTCGTAAGAGTCGACTAAGGGATTAAAGTGTCACTGACCATTCTACAAGATTGATGATGGGCAGCAGCGTCATCATAGTGGACACATTACTGCGATCGCCAATCCGCTTGCCCAGCGTGGCGATTATGGGCATTTACCTCCTAATGCGTCTACAGCGTGTGTATTTGATACGGGCGAATATTTTAGTGGCGATTACTATTATTATAGCTGGATTAATTATTCGCCCGTATCAAATACCCACGCTGTATACGCATAGTTAATAGGAGAGGCTTACGTCCAGCAGTGGACTAACATAGGCTGATGATGTGATGTGAAGTAATATTAATTGCAACAACACAAAAAAATATGAATACTCAAGGGCCTGAGACATATGTAACAACTTCAGTATAAAATCTGACACGCTCGGCCGCCATACAAAAGAATGAACTTGTTTCTTCTATCCAAATTTAATTCTGTGGTCCAAGTATTGCAATCGGATGCCATGCTGCTGTGGTAACTCTAGAGAACGCATCTACCACAGCCACTATGATACGCGTCCTTTACAGTTAGCGCGCAGCATAGAGGACAAATCATTATAATATTTATACCAATCGTCAGTAGAATCTAAACTTGCATTGTTGTTATTACATAATCACGCACTTTTAGAACACGGTCTTGGTGTTATTAGAATTATTACGAACTTAAAACTTTAAACCTTGAGTTCACAGACTTTTTTTGTTAAAATGTTAAAATTATAGTATTAACGTAAAAATATATCTGTAAACGTGTTTCATTCACGATGTGTGTCAAAGACGTCAAATGTTATGGAAATTCAGTCATATTTGTTTACAGTTTTTAAGATTTTACTGACGATTAATCTGTTTTCAAGTCAAGTCGTACATGACAATTCGACCCCTTGAAGGAAATCCTTCAAGTTCGACCCATTACATGTATGAAGCATGTATTCTGAGTAGGTGGTGAATGTACAATTCAGAGAAAATAAGATAATTGTTTTACCTTAAATGTTATGTTCTTGTGCCCTTTAATTCAGTGTAGGTAATAAAATAACACGTCGTAACATTTATTTAGAAGAGGTTTATTCATTCGATGCATATTTTTGCACTTGACTGTACACTTTAGTTAAAACTTTACTTAAGTTAAATATTTGAGTGTTATATAAAATTACCTTATATTTAATGAATATTATGTAAATTGACCGTTATTCCTAACAATAATAATTATAAATTTTGTTGTTATAGCTAACGTTCGTTATATCTTACGATATTAATATGAAATTATATATTTTGTTGTTATACCTCGTGACACGCACCCAGTTAGAACGTGACAATTAACCGTCTTATCTGCGACTACAGGCGATAAAACTCGATCATCATAGACAAGGGGCCTATTTCTCGAAAGCTTGTAACCTGTAATACAAGCGGAAGTCCTTATCTAATTAATAGTGTTAAAAAGAGACTTCCATTTGTTCTACAAGTTACAAGCTTTCCAGAAACGGGCACAAGATCAATATGATTAAGTCGAATGCTTGCTAGCATAAATGCCAAGTAGATACCTATTCATTGATTTCTTACCTAACTTTTTCCAAGACAATCGACAATCATGATTAATAATCGATTACTAAATAAGCTTCTTTCAGCCTTGGGGAAATTATGTTTAAGTGGAACCTGTGTGTAGTTTCTTTGAGCAAGTACCTCATTTAGTTTTGAATATTTGAACACCATCAATTATGGCAGAATAGGTAATATCGAGAATCAACAGGGTCAAGTAGCATGTCAGCATTACAGTGTTTACCTACTGTACCTAGTTTTTCAGATGGTTCCTGGAAGTTGTCTTCTAGTCCTATCTAACGCGATAGTAACAATATATGTATCTATACGTAACAATAGTTTATGCGAAAGTTACGTAATGTAATTTCCTGAAATTAGAAGGTCAAGGAGAGATAATTTTCAGTTTCTCGCGACCCGTTTGCTTATGTACTTATATAACTTGTTTAGCTGTAATGTACCAACTATTCTCAGGTATTTAGCATTACACAGAACTGTAGGGGGGATAACGAATAACAGAGTTTTGTATCGTGTCGGTATATGTGTACAGGGGCGCGTCGCGATGAAGACGGGTTCCTGTGGGTGACGGGGCGCATCGACGACATGCTGAACGTGTCGGGCCACCTCATGTCCACGTCCGAGGTGGAGGGCGTACTCACGGAGCACCCGCAGGTGGTCGAGGCGGCCGTCGTGTCCAAGCCGCACCCCATCAAGGGTGAGGCGCTGTACTGCTTCGTGGTGTTGCTGGACGGCGTGCAGCTGGACGCAGCGCTTCTGGACGCGCTGCGCAAGCTGGTGCGCGCGCGCATCGGCGCGTTCGGCGTGCCCGACACCGTGCAGTACGCGCCCGGCTTGCCGAAGACGCGCTCCGGCAAGATCATGCGCCGCGTGCTGCGCAAGGTGGCCGTCGGCGACCGCGACGTCGGTGACGTCACCACGCTCGCCGACCCCGGCGTTGTCGAACAGCTCTTCAACAACAGACCCTAAATCCCCTTAGCGACCTATACGCAACGCTTTGTGTCCTATTTGATTTTTTGATAACGATTAACTTGAAAGTTTAAATTAACATCATTATGATATGGTTGGTATCCGTCCGCTTCCATCCTTGTTTACTCAAGTTGTTAGACCGAGAGGGCACGCTTGATATGTGTTTGACCGCAGAGTTGTAACTATTCTTATACAAAATTTATATCGTAAATTCGCCTAAATAACTGCAGAATTCTTAATACCGACTTTTAAATTTCCAGGCGAGGATTATAAACGTTTATACGTGTGTTATTGATAAATTACACAAATCAAAATGTGCCTAGAATATGGTTTAACTTTGATCTTTTATACCTAATTGAATTTAAGCATGACACGTTGACAGAAAAACAACGCTAACAAAAATACTGTTCCATTAACATATTAAATTATACCATATGATATTGTAAACAAGCGACGTTAATGGTAAGATTGGTTAATATATTATGGAAATGTTGTTATCGAATATCTCAATGTGATCATACAAACATCTTCTGTAAGAATAGATGTGCTTAGAATATACTCAGATTTAAAAGAGATTCTATAAGATTGGTGTAATTATAAAAAATGCACATTAGGAAATATGATTATCTTGTGAGCATCATTCAGACCATGGCTTCGCCCCTATTGCAATATACTTAAAGCTGGCAATAATACTTTAAAGTGGTCTTTCTTCTTTAATGGTGAAGGCAGGGATTATTATTTTATTCATTAGATAACTATCAGTATATTTACTTCGTGACTATCGTAAACACAATCGATATCTTAACATCCGTTTTTCGGCACCCTGATGTTAACTTTATTTCTCTGACCTGGCCTATTACCGGGAACACCGAAGTTCGCAAATTTCGGGGATTTTTTTGTCACTCTAATGACGCCTGACAGAGACAAATCCCCGAAATTTACGAACTTCGGTGTTCGCGGTAGCAAACAAGACATAGACGTCACGGTGACGCGAACAAAATTTTTTAATGGACTTCCACTAGATATTATTTTATCGATAAGTTATTCTTTCTTATGACAGAAGTAACGGTATGACTTCGAGATTAATTAGGCTTAGTTGTAAAGCAGTCGCGAATTAAACTTACTTTGGATGGAAATATTTTGATAGCTAGTCGTTAAACTTGATTTTTATTAGAAATTTATAAGTCTAAAAAAATACATAGATAAGATAACATTGCTGGGTTGTAATCGGCATATTTTAGTTATTTTCTATTTATCCGCTGAAAATATCTGCTAATATGAAATGTCATTTCAAAATAAGTATTCAGTTATCGATGAATTTAATACCGGAAGGAAGTCCCTAGTTAATTAATGTTATTACCACCTCGACTATGTCCGGCTATGACGGTTGCAAATGCCGATTATTGGCTCTACGTCGGCCATTGGCGCCTCTAAGATATGCAGATTATTATTACTGTTTTAAGCTATGTACCAAAATATAGGTATGCCATGTGTATTAATGCAAGACTATGGTATGATATTGAGCCTTACTAATGTGTTTGTGATGACGGTCCGTTTCACTTGCAAGTTATGAATTTGTTCAGTTGGTGTATTGTATAATGTATATGTTATGTGATGTTACCACTAAGTGGGGACAATACCTAACTACTTAGTTATAGGTATCGAGGAAAAAGGCTCATAAGTTTTTTTATAAAATGAAACCGAATAAGATGTTTCTGATAAAAAAAAGTCATTCCACTTGTTCTTTGTGTACCTAACTAATATGTTTATTTTAAGAAAAAATGTATATAAAACGCTTCTATAATTTTAAATAATTTGTCAGGCTACAAAAATGTATAAGACTAAGTGCGTTATGTAGCTATGTCCGCTTCCCTCAACAGTCAAATACAAGTGTAATTTACTGCAGGGGCCTATTTCTCAAAAGCTTGTAACTTGTAATACAAGCAGAAGTCCTTATCGAATTGATGGTGTTAAAAAGAGACTGCCACTTGAATATAAGTTACAAGCTATTGAGAAACGGGCTCCAGGACGTAATATACAGTCGCCATCAGACATAATGGAGCGGCCACGGTGCTAAAATATATCTGAAACTACACTCTAACGCTATGGCAAGAAATACCTGCTGAGATGTTTGTAAGCCGGAACCCTGGCCGCTCTAATATATCTGATGGCCGCTGTGTCCCTGCCATCACGGGCTGGGGATGTTGAGTCACTTGCATTTGCTCGTAATTTAGCCGAGTAATGCAAATCAGGTGCACACAACTTAACTGTAGCAACGACGTCATTCTAAATATTTTTAGTCGTTATACCTACAATTAAATTCCAAGTGGCTCAACAATCCTAGTTCGCGCTTGTATGCAGATATACCAATCTTGTGACGATACTCGTTTGCCCATATACACTGATTATGGAATACTTACTTCCTGACATGTAATGAAATAATAATAGATTAAATACCTAATTATTAATTTAGTTGTAGTAGTAATATTATTTATGTAGTATTTACATTTTGTGAAACAAATAGTTATGTACCTTATTGTTTTGGATAAACATAGTAGGTACATTACAGCCATCATAGGCCTACGTGATTTATATATTTTGTTAGTTTTTTTGTTTATGTAGCTTTTATTCGTTTAATTATACTTTAGATATTATAATTTATAGGTTGTGATATTGTTACTTTCTTATAGACACATGTTCCTGTTTGCACAAAATAAACGATTCAGGGTCATACTGCTGAATGTTCTCGTTGAGGTTAATTTGTCAGTGCGCGGCGCGCGTCGACTCCCCGATCCTAATATTAGCACCGGCGCCGACATTGCCACCAAAATATTAGTATACTCTATATGGACGCGATTTTGGTAGAAAAAAACATACCATCACCTTTTAGCAACAAAATGTAGGTACCTATTTTATATTTTAATAAATTGATGATATAATAAATAATCAAACGTAGACTTATCAGACGGTCGTTTATGGCATGCGCTGAACCTGATTTTAAATTCTCAGTTCGGTGATCACTGATCACTGAAGACTAGTATTAGCAGCACTTAGCCCTAAGACAAATTATGATTAGTAAAAATACCGTATTTTACTAATGCCTAATTAGACCGGTCTAAGTGACTTCTAACAACAGGTCTCCAGTTGTATATTTTATTCGTTATTTTGGTATGTTGTGCATCAGAATTCCTGTCTCACCTACTATGTCTTCTCTGTATTCATGTGATATCCCTTAGGTAAAGTCACTATTTGTGATTTACGTTCAGATTTGCCACACGCAATGCATAGCAAGTACCCACGGGAATAAAAATATATTTAATATAAATGTTGATGCAATACCGAGCAGGTACATTGGTTAGGGCAGTTGGTAGTAATCCGTAATCGTGTGCAGCATGGATATTATAGTGCATTTAAAGGTCGTCGACGTTCTATTCTAGTAGGTAGACGATCTATTACTGTAGCTTAAGCAATGCGCGTATTCGTCGACTATGTTGTGATTTTTTTTAGTTTGCTATTATCATAATATTATAATATGATGATGAGACTATATCCACTCTTGGTCGATTCGCTTCTGTTACTTTACGAGTAGGAATAGGTACTTACTACTAATAACCAAAGAGCGGAATTTACATAGCGAAAATCTAACTGTCAAAGGGAATGACTAAACTATTTTATCGACTTATCGATGTTACGGAATAGCCCATTACTACATGAATAGATTATTCTATAGTCCTAGGAAGTGGCAGGTATTTAAATTAAATTAATCTGTTAGTTACTAATACAGTTTTAATGAAAGTTGTAAGTTATTTTTATTTTTAGCTTTGTTATTATATTGTATTTTATTATTGTATTGTACTGAACACAGTAATGGACTGTGTTTGAAATAAACTGTTTTTTTTTTTGTTATAGCCTGTGATCTCTTTTATATTATAAGTAACTAACTTTTCGATATTAAAATAAATCAAGTCACGCGTCAACACTTCTATATTATTGACATCGCGTGTGCTCACAAACTCTGTCACTTATGAAAACTGAAGTGACATAAATAGCATAATATATGTGATGCTGTAATGATTTATTTTAATATCGAAATTCAAGTTACTTACTTATCTAAGAGGTCAAAAGTTACAGAATAATATTTTAGTTGGCAATGGACTAACATCGATAAGTCGATAAAATTGTTTGGTCAATCCCTCTGACAATCAGTTTTTCTCTATGAAAATTCCGCTCCTTGCTAATAACACAAATAAGCCAAAAATCGCTATTGCACTTAGCTATGAAGGCAGAACTTGCTTTAGGGTATGTATCTATGCCATGAATGCACTTCTAAGAGCCTACCTAGTTCCTAATTGAAAATTAAGTCTTTCGGAACCGACTGTAAGTAAAGTTTTCGATATTTCACAGATGGGTCTGTATAGGTAGAAACTTGAGAGGTTTGTAGGTACGATATGGGGCGACATATTTCGATTTTATTTATTTTGCCGCCGTTGTGTCGTCTTGAGTACACTATGCTATTGATTTAATTTTGTAGGGTGAAACATGGATGAAATAAAATAGCCAATTTATTTGCCATTAATTTTATTAAAAAAATATATCGTTAATACATTTTGACATACTTAGGTAGTTTAGGTACCTACCTGTTGTTAGGATTGTTAGGAAATGGGTATGTAGGTACCTAATTTTTAATTAGCATTCCCTGGACCTTTTTTGGGTCGCATACAAAATTAAGATAGATGTTGTTATTTAGATGTAGTCGATAAGTGTCTATTGCTCGAATTCAATATATACCTGGCACTTAAGTAGTTGAAGTAAATAACAAAGTGAACCACGACTGAATGTGATTTCCAACTACCTACTTGTTCAAAAACTTTCACAATCGAAAGTATGTAGGTAGATATATTTATTATAAATCTGAATGTTGTTTCTGTGTTTAGTCAGATTTAAACGTGGACTAGGACGACGTCATCATTGCGTCGAAATCGATGGCAAATTAAAAAGTTATTTTATTTTTCTTACAAAATTTTTACCTAGTAGGTTAGTCAGACGTAAAAAAGCTTTTGATTCAACATGGTGTGCGCAGTGAATGTGTATTTATTTAGGAAAATAAATATTTACAAATACATGTTTGTTGAAATGAGTTGGAATAATATTAAGAATTCATAAATTTTATACAGCGAATATCTTGCGACTTACAGGAAAATCTGACAAGATTCGCGCTCTATTGCTATTTCAAAATATGATCATTGACCGCCTTACTTTCAGCCCATCGGCCCGTTAATCTAGACTGAAATGATTTGATGCTAATCCTTTGTGTGAATGATAATTATCAATAAATACCTACCTACTTATAAACACGTTATTCAGTGTCTAGACTACCTGCAGGTGGGCTGCTTGTTTTGTTTCATCAAAATACATATTTTTCATCATAAAAATAATAAGTTTAAAAAACCTTTTTCATATCTAAGTACATCGAGAAATCAACTGTAAAATTATTTTATGGACGGAAGCTCATAGAGTTAAGAGTTGGCTGGCACTAAAGTAAAAGTACACAAATACTTACCTACTTATAAGATAATGTTATTGTGATTGTATGTCGAAACGAACATATCATTAAAGGTGATTAAATAGTTATAATCTATTAAAATTGGCTGATCATTGAAATCCTTAATGGAACCTTAATGTGAAATGACGCGTTGAATAAGTGCGAGTATTCATTTGGACTTCAACTTTTTGGGCGGAGGGGATTGCACTGTATTGAAGTAGAGCGCGTAGAAGACGCCGGCGGCGAAGGCCGCGATGGCGGACACCACGGCGATGTACTCGGCGCGGTTCCTGCGGGCACACACAACACTCACTCACACCACCAAATACTGTGCACGGTCCTCGAATAATAAATATACACTATCCAACCAGCATGTCATTAAAAAAAATCGGCAAATTTCAAAGAATTGAATTTGCCCCCTTTGTCTACTGACAAGCTGATTAGACAAAGTATGTACTCGTATACCTATTAGACTAGTAGATTATCATTATTTTTAGCCACGTAACATTAGTATTGTTGTGGATACTGATTTGATCCCTTGTTATTGTGTTCCTTATATCGTTTGAAGTTTCACATTATATATTTTACGCATGAAAATGATTAATCTACTTCTCTAGTTTTGGTTTCATCCTGACAAATAACTGTCGAATATAACGGTTTTTTTTTCGGTAAATAAAATACCAGAATACCTAACCAACCACAACTCACCAACACACACAATTATAAAAAATATAATATACATATATATATGTACCCATACTAAGTATACATATACCTATAGGTATATATCAGATACCTACATACTTCAGTATGTTAGAAATACTCTACTGTCACCAAAAAATGCGGTTTAAATTGCGGTCTGTGGTAAGGTAACAGAGAAGTCGATTCAGTCGATCCATGTAGGTACCTACATATTTAACAATGATAAACGCCAATAGAAAATGACCTCGTTAAATCTGTCACTCCTATGATATTTTTTCACCGTAAGCGTTATAGTAAAATTTAAACTTACTCAAATGGCGTTCCGCAGATGACGTACCACCAGGAGCCGGGCTGCGGTTTCTGCCCGCCCACGCAGTGGAAACTGAAGTAGCCCTCGTCGTAGTTGTCGGGGCAGAAGTACTTGCGCTTCCGTAGGGTCTGGAACATAATTCAACAGTGTTTAACATTTTTCCCTTCACTAGCTCTTAAAGTGCTCGTTTATCCTAATACGAGCGGGTAAAAACACATCTTATTCACATGTGAATCAAAGTATTTCGTTGCTTAATTTTGATAATTTAATAAAGAACATGTTTAATCCTTCTAAAAGTCAGGGCAAATTTGCACCATAATCTATTATAAGTAAGGTTGATTTTCCTTCTGAAATTTGAATTGACTAGACATGTTATTTCGGCGGATCCTTCAAATAGTTAGAATGCACAGAATAATCAGGATCCCAATAAGAGTCAACAGCGTTTATTTTATTAAATACCGTTATTGGTTCGGCGTTTGGTAGGTAATTCAGTGGGACAAAAACAAAAGAGCTCGTGCCTCTGGGTAGGAATTTAGTGATGTTACTTTATTAATTACAATACATAATATTAAAGTAGCTTGCGGTATACGCGGCACCAGTAATGGGAAATCGCCTATGACCCAAGGATGTACTCCTACCTACATTAATTCTTAGTTTAAAGACACCGAGTTATGATTTGTCACTTAGGTTTCTGATTTTCTAGATCGTCCAAAATACACAGTCCCTATGCTCATAGGAGTAATGTCAGAAAAAAATATGCAGGACCGGTGCCACTTCCATAGATTACCTGTCCGAAGGGCGTGGTAAGTGTGGCGATCTCGTCGCAGGGCCCGACGGGCTCGTGCAGTCCCAGCGACCACTCGCGCTCGGGGTAGAAGAACACCACGAACACCCAATACGTCAGGTAGTGCACGGCCAGCTGCAGCAGCAGTACGTAGTCTATCGCAGTCAGTCTGGGGAATGGCCAAACGGTCGATAAATAATTTTGACCAAAGCTCGCGGGCGAGTCGTCGCATAATAAATGAACCTACGTATAGTAATAGCAGTTTATGAGTAACTTAAGCATGCGTAAATTTCGAAGATTTTTCTCTGGACGTCACTCTCATCATCTGTGTCAGTGCAAGATGCTAGACAGTGCGAGGTAGCCCATCTGACTTTAGCAAGCCATGTCACAGCCGGTTACTTTGCGGGTTGTTTGTCGAGTGGAATAGGGGCCAAGCTGATTCCTAATTATTATTTTTAAATACATTAATTTCTAATAGACAATTGGGTCAATAGTTATTTATTATACAAGGGGGCAAAGTTGTTGTTTAACTGTCGTGCCAATATTGAGACCTGAGCTAGCGAAAGATTCCAAAATTGAGCCACGAGTGGTTCAAAAACTGGAATCTTGAGCATTGCGAAGGTCTCAAGACACGAGAGTTGAACAAACTTTGCCGCCAAGTGTAATACAACTTTTTTCCCCTCACTATCGCGAGGAAATATGATCACAAATCTCATCCAAATGTAAATTAACTTAAAAAAACCATTTAAAACTCAATGTCGAAACGTATCGTAGAATAGAGTTACTTCTGGAACTTAAATATAGCCAATGGCTTACAAAGTCACCCATGAGAAACGACCAATTTAACATGTGAGCTCCGATTGCGCATGTTTACTACGGTCATACAGATCCACTTATACTACTTAGGCAGTAGGGGGCTATAGGAATTAGAGCAATGTCAAATTACTTTATTTACAAGTTGGTAAAAAGCGTTTTTATCCGCTCGTATTAAAGGGTAAACGAACGCTTTACGAGCTAGTGAGGGGAAAAATTCTTTTCGTTGTGTTGTTTCATACCCCTTTGTCACGCTTTTAGTTGCGGTTTCGACTCAGTATATAAAAAAAAATCCGGTGCACTTGTTTTTCTATTTCACACTAGATTTGAACCCATACATCAGAAATTGAAAACATCATCTCATACAAAAATCACAACTGCGTCACGTTTTTTAGGGACACAAAATAAGACAACGAAAAGAATTTTGACCCAATTATGACCGTGAAACTCAGGCCTGTATATCTAATTATCTACTACTCTCAAGCTACACAAAATGGCCACAACTACACGTTTCGGTTTACGGAGAAGCAATAGAAAAGTAACTACCCTTAAGGCCACAAGGATTTGTTGCTTTTTCTGTGAGATTTCATGCAACAAGGCAGCAACATAGAAGGGAGAGATTTAGTAGTTACATACGTTCGTGGGAGGAACTTTCCAGCTTGGGGTGGGTGTTGGTTACCTACTATTAGATACAATGTCCTAAGTAAGTATATGAATTAATAAGGTACAAGGTACCTCTACCTCTGACCTGCGTTGCTAAGGACACGAAGGTCGTCATCAAATTACAATGCTTGGCTATAGGTACCTATTATCAAACCGGAATCAGAAAGGAATTCGAAAGTACTGTTGACACAACAATTGACACAATATTTACCAAGAAAAGAGTTGTTTATCGATGTAGCGAGTGATTAATTTATTTATTGTCTGTCAGTCTCTGCACTTAAACTATGAATAAGTATATGAATGTAACTAAGAATATATCCCAGATTGACTTATACACTGTTGTGTCAACAGTACTTTCAGATCCCGTTCTAATCGCGGTTTGATAATACCTTTCCTTAGTCTTCTCGCGGTCACTGAGTAGGCCGTGCAGAACGAACGCGCCGAAGACAGCGAAGAGCAGGAAGAAGGTGACCTCGGAGTGGATGTAGTACATGTCGTGCAGCGGGTGGTAGATCGGCACGAAGAGCAGCACTCCGCCAG
Source organism: Thaumatotibia leucotreta (assembly GCA_025490895.1). Classification (NCBI taxonomy): domain Eukaryota; kingdom Metazoa; phylum Arthropoda; class Insecta; order Lepidoptera; family Tortricidae; genus Thaumatotibia; species Thaumatotibia leucotreta. The sequence continues at coordinate 32,758 of JALPQI010004143.1, read as the reverse complement.
GCATGCCGAGTAGCGCGGCGAGGATTAACGTCTTCCATTCCGTCTTCTTACTGTAAGGTTAAATGTCAGGTCTGTCAATTATAGACTCGGGAATAACATGTGATGACAAAAATATTGACGGGAAGAGATTAATAGGTATGTCCTCCACCGTAAAGATTTGAATAGGCATAATTTAAGTAATTTTTAAGTAGGTACATAACTGGTATAACCGTAACTAACACAGGATTATTTCGTTGGGTACTTAGATATTCAGCTAAAGACAGTCTGTTGACTTTATTTATACTGTGATAATGAACTCGAAAAGTGGTAGATTATATTATAAGCCGGCTGTATCGTGTTTTTTTGAGATAGCCGGTTAAAGGTACTAATTATTTTTATAAAAAGTCAAATTTTTCATGACTAGATTCGAAATGCTAGTGCACCAAAGTGAATAATTTTATCATCACAACTAACCCGGCAGATTCCCACTGAGCAACTTTAGGCGCGAACCACTTTCTGATGGAATGGAAAAAGAAAACCAAGCTCGCGGCGAAAGCAGCGTGGAAGTAGTAGGAGTTCCATGGCACCCAGTAGTGGCGGTCGAAGATGTTGGGGTCGGTGTCGTGCCAGGTCCAGTGCACGAACTTGACGGCCACGATGTCGTAGGGGATGTCGATGAGCACGGTGACGAGGCCCACGGCGAACGGCTCCGCATAACGCGGCAGGTTGAGCTTCGACACGGCGTATGCGGCGTGGTAGATGAACGCCGGGTCTGAAATATAATCATTTTAATGTCAATCGGTGTCCACTTACCGTGTGGTGAGTTGTCGGCAGTAAGAATACATTTGTCACCGCCCCAACACTTCTCGCGGGTGTCGTAAGAGCCGTCTAAGGGATTGAAGTGTCACTGACTATTCTTTGACAAAGAATGATGATGAGCAGCAACGTCATCCATGATAGTAGGTAAACACATTACTGCGATCGCCAAACCGCTTGCCCAGCGTGGCGATTACGGGCATTTACCTACTAATGCGTCTATACGCATGATTAATAGAAGAGGCCTACCTCCAGCAGTGGACTGAGATAGGCTGATAATGTAGGCGTTTACTGCTAAATACATGTTACGCGCAAAGTATCTAACCGCTCCGATATCCACTAGTTCTACGACAACCGTCACTTCAACTGGTATCCATATCCAATAGTCCAGTATTTAACGTAGACGATGTAGAGCTCTACTTTATAGGTAGGGTAGAGAGGGGCTAGTTGAGCACATTTGAGTTTATCGCGGTGTAATTCCTAAGCAATAGGTTTTAAAATTATAAAATCTACTGCAGTTGGTAGTAAATTTAATAGAGCAAAAACGTCTCCAGACACTTTTTCTTTTTTGTTTAAGATTTCACAAAAAAATATCTTAAAGTAATAAAAGTCAGATATGCTCATCATGCCCCGATACCGAGGTAAGTTGAGCAGGCCCAAAATTACAAGGAAAAATAGCCTTTTTAACACGATCAGGCATTTTTTTATATAACGTTTTTTTACAGAATAATTAGAATATTGAAAACACCCTAAAAAGCCATTTTATGACAAAAATACCAATAATAGCCAGTTATTAAAAAAATCCATACTAAATTCCATTGATCAATTTGCCCCATTGCAAATTGCTCAACTAGCCCCTGGACTTTGATTTATCACAAAAAAATATTAAAATCAAATACGTAAGAGATGTGCTAAAATTATAGTTACAATTCGATAAACACATAAACGGACTATGTATTCATATTAACAAATATTACTGGTAGCACTTCTTATCGCAGATCTAGGCGATAAATCCAAACATTAATTTTTAACTTTTAAGATCAAAAAAATATAGATGACTTTTGCCACCATGTCGTGCTCCACATAGGAATTTGTTATAGGTTCTTGTATTTATTTTCACTAGACCTCTCTTTTTGCAATTTAATGTCCTAGCCTAACGAGTGTAGTTTCCAAGATATTTAAGTTGCTCAACTTACCCGACTCGACTGCTCAACCTGCCCCTCTCTACCCTATCTACCTTTGGAATATGTAAGTAGGTATACGTAGGTATCTATTACGAGACTACGAGTAGATAAACATTGTAAGTAGGTACCTACACTCTACAGTGCCCGTGCCCGATTTTAATTCCATGAAACGAACAACAACTAGACCGTACCAACCTATCTCTAATCTCTACCCACTAACATTATACTATTTGGAGATAAATTTATTATTACATTGTATATCCAGCAATTCCATAAACAATTATTTATATGTCGGGTCCTATCTATATATGTATATATAGGTAACCATGGTCCCTTTCACCGTCAAAATAGTGAATTGACAACTTTTGTTTTGTTATCAGTTGATCGGGTCAGAAAATATAACGTCGAAACATTTTTTCTAAAAAATCGGAAACGCTCACGTTACACTCCGAAGTTGCAAATGTTCATAAGATGCTGAAGCCTATGCGTGTTTGTTACAGTCCACGTAAGTTTTTTTTAAATACTTACACAAGAAGATTACGTGTAACGGCTGCCTGGCTCCGAGGAACATGATGGGTGTCTGCGAATGCCAGAAGTTGTCATACTCCGGTACCACGAAGTGCCAGAAGTTGTCGGCGTAGATCCCGTGCAGCACCGTCAACAGCCAGAAGTAGGGCCATCTGCCGCCTTTCCTGAAAGCTGGAAATACTAATGTTTAGGTAGGTACATTACCTTCTAATGATAACTTTTGTGTTCTGTTCTTTCTTCTTCTCGATATTTTGTCCTCTTAAATTATTAACTTATAGGTAGTATGAAACATAATATTCATATTATTACATTTTTAGCAGCTTCTGCGGTTTCTGCCTCCCAGACGAGCTTAGTAGAAGATTCATGAAGCCGCTGTATGTACCTATCTGTATTTCTGTATCCATATGTAGAATCATCGTAAATGCCGATTATTTTTCGACCAATTGACGGACCTGTAATATGTCTAATAGACAATACCTAGTTAATTTTCATGTATCGAACTTGTATGCTACACAAATTCCATAATATTTACTTACCTACTTCCAGATAAAGGTACCTATGCTTCGGTTTAGCTCACGGTAAAACAGTCCTTATTGTTTATTTCTTAACATGCACGAATTAGTAATTAGCGTCTTGCCTAATAATTGTTAGCTTATGTTTTGTAAGTTTACGAGTATATAATAGTGCAGAAACCTCACCGTGAAGCAAGGTGACGAAGCCTGCGATCAGGTACACTGCCTGGGAAATAAGGTAGGTAGGCTGGGCCGCCCACAGCTGCTTGATGTCATTCGTGTGGACGAGCCATTGCCACCACTGCAACAACATTTATTTCATTAGTACGAATACTTCACACATAGCGCATAAATCATACTAGTCACAGTGCCATGGCGACTTAACCGCTTGATAACGCTTATGTTAGGTACTCGCAAAAGTGTACCTACTTAAAAATTACCATAGCCGTAAAAATGTACCTTACCTACCTACAGTACAAATGCTTGACCTGAATACGTCAATGGTTTTAGAGAGTAGTAATCTCCTAAAGGAAATAAGTCCGACTTTTGTGTCCGCCGCTGAGGCAACTTTAGATGGTAGGTAATTATGTTATACGCGAAAAGGGATGAAACGCCTTGGTGCATGAAGTAAGTAGGTATTTTAGTAAATAGTGTGTACAAATAAATATTGTTTGTACAGGTAACAAAAAACGTGGTCTTTTACTTTTCGACTTCATTAGCCCTGAATAGAGGTTAAAAAGAGTACTTAGACGACAGTTTTTTGACTGTAGATACCGTCAACAGCCATTGGTAATTTACTTAACTGTTACATCTGATATAAAATGACTCTTGTAAGATTACCTGTTAACCCTTCGTATGTCTAAGCACTGATCAGTGAGAGGAAACTATTAGAAACAAATATTCGCGACGCCCGAGGGGTTAAGAGTACCTATAATTTGAATATTGACAATTTATTACCTCGGTATTATCTACCTACTTTATTGACAGACTAGACTCCTTTTTTACAGTGACGCTGATCTCAAGTAGGTAGTTAAAAATATTAGCGACACACGAGGGGTTAAATTTGAATATTGACGATTTATTACCTCGGTATTATCTACCTACTTTATTGACAGACTAGACTCCTTTTTTACAGTGACGCTGATCTCGAGTAGGTAGTTAAAAATATTAGCGACACACGAGGGGTTAAAAGTACCTATAATTTGAATATTGACTATTGATTACCTCGGTATTATCTACCTACTTTATTGACAGACGAGACTCCTTTTTTACAGTGACGCTAGTAGTCAAATCGAGTATTGCACGCACAGTCGAGTTCATACAAATATGTACCTCTACCTAACCCCCCAGTATTAACTCAAAAGTTACCGATACATGCAGGTGCACAAAAGAAATAATAAAAAAAAACAAATATTAAAAACGTTTTAAATACTGTGTACCTACTGGTTTAAACCCTAATCGATATGTACATTTGGACTGGTTCTACTTCGGGTTAAAAAGTTTGATTTTTATTGTGTTACATACTACACATAGTATTCATATTCCATACTACCTACGCTGTAGTTTATAAATGAAAGTGGATTAATTATAGCATTTGTAATAATGAGATTCCCTGTACCTGGGCCACATTGGCATATGGAACCCCCGGGCTGGGTTTCCATATGCTAATATAGAAATCAATGCTGATGCCGATTTCCAAAGCCATGCGTGAGCCTTTTTATAAAAGATCACAACACTTACCATAAGGACGGCTTTAGCTTGTACCTTTATAGAAATTATCTGTTACATTCATACGGTGAGCCACCAACACGGAACGTTTTACTAAGTCCCACAAATTAAGAAAAAAAAATAGGGTAGTAACTAAGTAATCGGATTGGCGGACCATATTGACATAAAATTATAAATATGTTGGTACCTAGATCTAATAAATTCATATATTTAGTTGCTAATATTTTAATTTCGCAATAGCAAAATGATATAAAAATAACTAGGATAATGCTAATCGCTAACGGATATTTCACACACCTGCTTACCATCAATCAATTCAACTACCTACTGATAAAATGATAATAAGTATTAGTATTATTCGATTATCTAATAACTTACGGTGATGGTGTCAGCCGTAGCCATGGTCGCGTGCTGCACTCGCGTCGGGCTTCAAGAAAATGATAAAAAAAGAATTAATCATCCACATGGTGCTGCGGACTATAAATAGTGTTGATCGCGCTTATTTAAATATTATATCGATAAACATATTTATATTCATGCATTGCATTCTGATGAAGGAAAACTGCCGAGGAAACCCCTCGTTACAGACAAACCAAATGAGGGTTTTCTGAAATGACGTTCACCAGGGCGTCAGCACTGAGGCGTCAGGTCCAGAAACTTGTCTAAATTCTCAGATCGCCTATAGTTTGGTATTTAAATGTTTTGTATGAGTTAATAAAATAATATGAAAAAAAACCTGGTTAGTTTTTCTTTGGAGCTGGATAATTGTTTCTTAGCGGGACCTTACGGCTAAATGGCGCCAACTACTGGCATACGTTTTCGAGAAAACCCTCATTCAAATAAAACTATCATACAGTTATACAGTCGACTCTCGTTATTTCAAACCTGCGATAGTTCGAACCTCTCTATAATTCGAAGTTATCACGAGTTCCCTAGAAGATCTCTTGCTATTTCGAAAAAATTCAATACATTTATAAACACTTGGTAATTCAAACAAAAAAGCCACACAACAAAACCACGCGTTAATTCGAACTCGTGGGCGTCAAACATTCGACAATTCAAAGTTATGAGATTAAAGAGGCAAGTACCCTACATTTTAGAAAAGTCGCACGAGCATTTGTTGTTAGTTACATATTTGTTTGCCACTCAGTTAAGTTACTTTTCCGTTGGTTGTGTGTACAGATTAAATGTTTACGTTAGTTATGAGTCCTAGAAAGTATAGATGCTTGACGATTACTGAAAAGAAGGACTTAATCGAAAAAGTGGAAGTAGGTGGGAAGTAAAGTGAAAAAAATGCATTTAATAACTAACAGTTGATTATTACTTAAAACCTCGTACTTTCATTTTTTCTCCCGGATATTTCCGACCATTTGATATTTCAAACTCTCGATAAATCGTAATATTTGGATAGGTCCTTCGAGGTTCGAGATTAATAGAGGCGACTGTACCTACCTACCTACTCATATTGTTGAGTTCTTTCACGCTGATGAATAACATATCAGAGCCTCACGACGCACAAAATAATATATACATATCACTAATCTGGGAGGCCAATATTATTTTTGATGTTATATTGTGCGACGATGGGCTGTGTCGACTCTAGGGGACGCTTTGAAGCTTCTGTCCCTTTTGCTATATACCTACACAGTCTTCTGTTTTAAAGGGTCGGCAATGCGTATGTGACACCTCTGGAGTTGCAGGCGTTCATAGGTTACGGTAGTTGCACACTGTTAGGTTGATGGGTTGCCACCGTTTGTCAAACAAAAGAGGATCTAATAGCAATTATTATGAGAATAGAACAATTATGTTGAAGCACGTGCTATACGAAAAGTGACGATTCGGCTATACTTAATACAGTCATATGGAAACCTGCTGATGAGCTTTAACTTATGATAACAAAAAAAGCCGTAGCGTAAACTGAGGACGTGGGTACAAATCCTGCCACCTCCTCCGGCGTTGGTGACCCCGTATTTTTTTTTGGGACTTATATGTATTACATCTAATATTTATATAAAATGTATGTTCTTATATGTTAAATATCAAATACATATCAAGAGTATTTCTTAAAATAATTTGATTTAATCCACAAAAAAAGGTGTCGGTTTTTTTAATTAAATCTGCGTTATGTTACAAGTTAGGTTCATTATACATACATAACATAACACAATCATAGGTAGGTAAATAAATTGCCGATATGTATGGTGATAACACTAATAACGACGTCGTCCCTCATTTTGTCGCTATTGTGATTAAAATAGTATCGATATATTTTCATGACTCATTTGACAACTCTTATGAACTTATCAATTGTTGCTGTGCCCGCTACGTGTCTAAAAATTTGTGCCAACTCGAGTGCCACATACAATATTACCACCGGCACATAGCCGCTGTGCAAATATTAGTCGCTTATTGTCTACGTTACCTCAATAACAGATATTATCGAGCATGTTTGTTATACAAGAGCTTGCACAATGTCATTAAATATTTTAGAAACTACATTCATTACTTGCTCGTCAATAGGTATAGCTATTCCTGTTATTATAGTGACTACAAAAAACTCATAGCATACTGCGGCTACTTGCCTGTACTGTCGGGAGGCTCTATGCAAGTTATCAGGATAACATACATCATAATCAATAAAGTAAAAGTTCAGCGTGATATAACATCTTATGGGAAAATCGAAGATGTATAAACAGTTAAACATGCATGCATTAATTGGTAAATAGATTCCAAACGTGTGTACTAATCACGCTTCTATATGGAGCAGAGTCTTGGCCTACTACCGCGAACACCGAAGTTCATACATTTCGGAGATTTGTCTTTGTCACTCTAATGGTGCTTTCGTAGGAGTGACAGAGAAAAATCGTCGAAATTTGCGGTAGTAGGCCTGCACAACTTACGCAAACAATTTTCAAATGCGTTATGTGCGAAGCATACTCAGGATCACATGGAAGGATAGCATCACAAACGACGCGGTTCTGAAGCAGCTTATGCATCCATTAGAACAGACTACCACGTCAATACCTACAGGTTAGGGTGCTCTTTATAGGGTGCTATTAATATCTCACGCATCCGGTGGCAGTAACTAGCCGATGATCTACCGATGTAGCGTCGTAGTATGTTTTATAGAAAAATCCATTTAAAAGAAAAATACACGACAAGCCACTCCTGATTATCCCGAACCCTGGCCCTTGTGGGAGCCTACACTTGCAGTGTGTCCATACCATACACACGGCGTAGGCACGAATAGAGATGCATCAATCGCAAGTGCCTAAGTCTAAGTACCTATAAGGTATGATTTAAAAATTCCGTTTTTCGAGCCAGTACAATCGTTTGAATGCGTTGTCCTTTGAATGTTGAATGCTTTGTTTTGTATTTGTCTCTAGACTCGAGGTAGGTATTATAGACTTCAAGGTCATTCGATTTTTTTTTGATAGCTGCAGTGCAGTGCAATCGAAGACTATAATAACAGTATAGGTATAATGCCATGTTTTTTCGATTTTATTAGAAACATTGAATATGACGTTGGCAATACTAGTTACAAATATTACAAGAAAACATGAATGTAGCAAGAAAATTACAGTGGTAACACAGAGTCGCTCACTGTCAGATGAATTAAACGTCAATCGAAAATTAAAATGTTTAGAACTGTAAGCAAAGTAGCCCGGGATTTTACTTATCTCAAAAGTAAAAACCCAAAGAACTTGTTCATAAAAACAAATACAACATATGCAAATGCCATCAAAAGGCAGTCTCAGAAGAAAGAACCGGTGGAAGTTGTTAAATGGGTGTTGTTGGTGAGGTTAATTTATTTTCATATATCTGCTGATACTTTATTTATTAAACGATTAATAGTTTAATAAAGCACAGTTATTTTCACATATAACGTTCACAAAACGTTTCTTTAAGGCTTCAAATAACATAAATTAATAACCTAATTGTGATGCATTACTATTATAAATATTATAATTTATTAAAGTAAATAGAGAATCCACCTAGTTAATGAGCCAGAGGCACCAAACAAAAAATACCTAGTTCACCAAAGTCTGAGTTGGGATTTGAACCCACATTGGTCAGCTTTCATGGCAAGTAATAATGATAATAACTATAGATAATTTCTAGTTAAATGATCCACTTATGACACTAGTTGAGGTTGCAGGTTATACCTGTAAGTTCATTTGGCCTGGGTTGCTGGCAAGTATATCGTCTGCAATGGAAACTGGAGCTAATAGACATTCTTCAATCCAAATCAAATTCTACTCCTAAGCCGATGCCAACTGAGTATGTATATTTATATTTTTGAGTAGTATGTAAAAGTATCAGATCAATTATTGTGAATAATGTATTTTATGGTTTTATAGCTTCTCACAACTAGAAAAGATGGAGTATATGCCAGTCAAAGTGAAAGGTGAATTCCTCCATGACAAAGAGATCTTAATTGGCCCTCGAGCACTCATAGATAATGAACACCAGAGATTTGGCTCCTTGGTGTCAGACCCAAAGAAAAATCAAGGATGGCTTGTTGTTACTCCATTTAAATTGTCTGACACAGGGTAAGTATTTTAATTTCATAAATTAATTAGGTTTCTTACGTTGATTGTATAAATAATTTCAGTGTTTTTTTTGCATCTATGTAGTGAAGTGATCCTAGTCAATCGTGGTTGGGTTCATCAGAGTATGAGGCCAAAGGAAAAAAGGGAACCATCTATGATTAAAGGTGAAGTGGAGTTAACAGGTGTTGTAAGGCTTACCGAGAAAAGAGCACCATTCATGCCAAAGAACAATCCCGAAAAAGGCTCTTGGTTTTCTAGGTAAGTTGGCAACTTCTATAATAGGTAATGTTTTTATTCTCACTTCACAAAAGATGCACATATACTAATTCTACATAAAGCTCAAATTCAAAACTGTACCTGTTCTGAGATTGGTGCACATGTTAATGTAACACAGATCACCAACTGTTCACCTCGGAGTGAGTGGAGAACGATTCACTCACATGTAGTTAAGTAACTCAATAATTTTGACACTTCATTAACAGCTTTTTGACAGTCTGATAATCTTTGTTGATAAATGTAGTAGAAATAGTAGGCTCAAATTACAGATATTTCAAGGTACTTGTCCTGACAGACCAATGGTCATAGGATCATGATCATAGATAGTTCTTATACTACAAACAAAAATAATGTAAATAAACCTAAAAACCTGCATTATTTCATAATAATCATAATTTTAAGAGGCGTTTCCACTTAGTGTTGTGAGCGAGCATTAACTTGTTTGAGGGCTGACAAACGAAAATTTTGCTATTTGAAATCCTGTGTTCATCTGCTCAAAAATTAACAAATGCTTGCTCAGAGCAATAAGTGAAAATGCGCTTTAAAACACAATCTTGGTTTTATCACCAACTTAATTTTTTTTTATATTAACAAACATTTTTTCTGTCTGTATTGACTTTTTAGTTAGACTCAATTAGCACATGAATATTATATGTAAATAGGATTTGTCTTTCTCTAGGATGAGGGATATCACTAACAAAATTTCATGTTTATACTAAAAATGTACTAAGTTTTAGAATTTCTAGATATTTTTAACATACATATTACAGCTTTAAATTATTATTACATAACTTTCTTCAATTGGTAGGTTGTGTTATTCATTTGTTTTTATTACAGGGACTTGGATGCCATGAGTGAACATCTAGGTTGTGCTCCCGTGTGGCTTGACGCAAGAGGTATTCCAGATCCTCTAGAAGGTTGGCCCATACCCAACCAAACTCGAGTCACTTTGAGGAATGAGCATATGTCATATCTTGTTACTTGGTACATGTTATCTGCATTCACAGCTTTAATGTGGCACAGATTTTTTATACGAAAATTACCGCTGATGTAATACAGTGTGGCGGCTCCAGTGTTGGACACTTGAATTTCAATCCTAAGAGAATAAGTAAGAAAAATTAAAGTACGTAATTGCGATCTCGTCTATTACTGGTGCAGTCACCCTATCAACATAGTGTTCTTGTTTCTGGGGTACATTTTTAGAAAAACTAGGTTTTTAATCATACTTTTAAGAAATAAATAAATATCCACATTATCTATAGAACTCGACTGTTTTATTTAGGTATACACCGTGTTTTTATTGATTTCCGTTAAATTGGACAGGTTACTTGGAACATTAATAGAAGTTGCCTGGTATATCGGCTTTTGTTAATTTCGAAAAAAAAATTTTTTTGGTATAATGGTAAGTGTGAGAGAAACTTAAAAATAAGATCTCGGGCGACTGACGGCTGCAGACGGCACATGTCAAAATAAGTAACATTAGGATGTAATAAAGGTTGCAATACACTTGTTCAGTCATTAAACTTATTTTTTTAATAACTCAATAACAGTAAGAGTTATGACACTAGTTTCTTAGAGAAATAGATCATTTTTGACCTAAATAAGCTTCCCTTTAATTTTACGGAAATCAATAAAAACACGGTGTATACAGGACCGAGTATGGTGGCGCGAATTGGGGAAAGCCTATGTCCAGGAGTGGACGACTATGGGCTGATGATGATACAGTTTTATTGAAACCGAGGAATGCGATGCAGATTTTAAATCAAACCGTGAATAGGTGTTCGATTCAAAATGCTAATTTTAAAAGTACATAACTTTCTAAGTAAAGTTAATAAGCAATGTACTTCAAAATGAATGGTTAATTTGACAATGACGTCGCAGCCACTCACAACGTTTGACAACTAAGTAGTACCTAGTACCTACACGCGTTATATTGATCGTTCGGTCGGAGGAAATAAAATTAATTGTACGATCAATTTAATTATTTGACAAATATTAATACCTATAGGTGAAAAACTTAAGAAAGTCACCTGTTGTACGTGTGAGTGACGTATTCGAATAGAGAACACATATGTATTTGAAATTAGTAACACAAACAAAACAAATGCCTATTCGAACACGTCACTCACACATACAACAGGTGACTTTATTAAGTTTTTCACCTATACTTAAAAACGATTGCTAGTAATGCGTATAATTTTCCATTTTCGTAAAAGCTCGGGTCATGATAACACACTATATAGCAGTTTATTTATATTTATAATGGAGCTTAATACATAATTAATTAATTACAGTGATAAAGATTTTCTGTTAGTATATTATAGTTAGTATAGGTCCTAATTTATTAGATGCAGATATTTTTACAGCTCATAGTACTCGGTCTCTGGAGTAGGTATATTAAACCGTGAAACATTATAGCTTTTACGATGTTTTTTGGAAAAAACGGAAAAACAAATTTGCTACGTAAAAACACCCTGTTTATGTGATTATTAAATGAAAACTCATTGAACAGATTCTTGTACCTCTTAACTGGAACTGGCCACTTCACGTCGATAAATTAAATACTTGATTGTCAATGTCATGTTATTTTCCGTTGGATTGTGTCGTTTGATGACATGACAGACAGTGTTATTGTGACATGTGGTGCACATGATGATTTTTTTTAGACGAAATTATAATTTTTTTTTTTGTTAGGAAAATGAAATCAAAAAAGTTACATGAAAAGATTTCTTAATTTATATTTAAAGTTAATTATTTGAATGTAACGTATCATGTGTTAAAATATCTGCAACTAATAAATTAGGACCTTATCTAATATATAAAATCATTTCACCTCATCAGTTTCGCCATGTCTGCTGTCTGTCCGCAGCATAGCCGACTGCCGGTAGTACTAGAAATTTGCAATTTGGTACAGGTATACATATTAATCACGCCGACAAAGTGGTAGGATTAAATGAAGAAAACTTTTTTTTTCAAATGTTTCTTAACACGCTCGCTGCGGTACGGGGTCCCCGCAACCCCGTACAAGTATGGTTAATTGCGCAGTGAACTAACTGCCGCAGCGAACATGAGACTAATGTAGGGTAAATTGCCAGTAACTGGCCACCTTATATAAAAATGAACTATATACGTATAATTACAATTCATTTGGGAAGAGGGAGAGTGATTGACAATACATGACACATTGTTTTAAAATGAATTCTAACAGTAGGTAAGCACATATAAAAAAGCATTCTTATATAAGGTGTCCAGTTACTGGAAAGTGGCCAGTTTTTTTTCAAATTCATTTCACCCTAGATATTATCAAACCGGAATCTGAAAGGGATTCAAAAGTACTATTGACACAACATTTACCAAGGAGTTGTGTTGTATATGTAGGTAGTGAGTGATTAATAATTGATCTTGTGTCTAAAGTCTCTGCGCTTAAACTTTTAATATATCTATCCTAGATTGACTTATACAGTGTTGTGGCAGCAGTATTTTCGAATCCCATTCTAATCGCGGTTAGATAATACGCTTTTGGACTGAATCTAACAGGATTGAACAAAAGGATAGAATAAAAAACATTTTTTTACGATCGTATATGTATTAATGTACTGATGTCAACTTAAACCTTAGTCTATTCCATTGACAACAACATGGCTCATAAAAGGCCATGCTAAATTTGTTTATCGCATTTCAAACGTTTTCCTAGTGTCACTATGCTTATCGCACATTTACACAACAATTACTTATTAAACAAAATCTAAACAGACAATAATGGAGCTACCGGTATGATCTAACAACTGTGTCGACGAGTGAATTTATATAAGAATAAAAACGCAATTTTCAATTAAAAATAGAAATGTAAAGACATCCGTATAAAAATACATCTGCAAATAGATAATGTCATTCTTTGTTAAGTTTTCGTCATTTGACACGTCGACACAATTTAGGGTAACTTGTGCAGAAAATGAAACCGTCTGGCAGCAAAACACGTCTATAATACTTGACGTTCCTTCACTTTCAGTACAAACTACGAAACAACTGATCAATAGAAACTGTTTCTACTTGCTAGGGTGCGGCTCCACTGACGCGGAGCGGAGCGGAGATGTGAGAGCTCGGCCAATGAGACCACATAACAATGTTTCGAATTCGAATTTCAAGAATGTAATTGGTCAATTTTGCACAGCTTCGCGTCAGTGGAGCCGCACCCTTAGGCAATACAAGGCATGTTGTTTTTTTAAGCAGCTTTTAATTTTCTGTAGAATTCTATGTAATCAATGAAGATGGTTAACTTACTCTAAGAAAATATTCTAACAATAATCAAATATCATTATAATGAGATCAATATTTTGAAATCTTAAAAAATAATTAAAATAGTTTTGATTAAAACATCAATTACAAAAGATACAATAAATTACAAAAGATACAATTTTTATGACTCAACTGGGAGCATTGCCTTCAAAACAATCCATAAAATTCGCGTTTCTTTTATATGTAAATTTTGTATTACATTTTTATAAAGGAAAACGGTTTTGATTTTATCATTAGTAGACCGCTGGGAATGGGATGTATGAAAATGGCTTAGTAGTAGTCACTATTATAAGATGAAGCACGTCCTTTATGTACTTAGTCAATAATACAATTCTTTATTAAAGATCTTGATCACCGAAAAGTTTAACATGATCTGGGGGCGGTGTAAATGTTGTTGTACATGATTACTGTCATTAGTTCAAGATAAACAGTTAACCCTTTTTATGTGTATTTAAAACGGTAAAAACCATAGTTGACACTCAGAAGATATTTGTCCAGTTGAGGGATTTAAGAAATCCCGACTGCAGGAAGGTTATACTGTTTCATTAATTGTAAATAATTATTTGATTGCTTCCGAGTCTCGTGTTGCATAGTATTTAACATGTTTTCGTGTATGTAATCAATTCACGTGAAAGGTGTATCAATTCTATGCTTTGAAAAATAAATAGGTTGTGTTAGCTGATCAAGACACTTTAGGAGATGTGAATATATTTGTACAGACCGGTCAGTAATCAATATCATAGGGAAAAACCAGGGAGAGTTAATGGATTCGAAACCATGCTTCCAACAGTGCTATAAAACTCGCTTAAAACGTCAGAAACGCGAATAGCTCACAAGCTGATTTTAGCAAAATTACGATTATATATGTATATTTTTAGCACCAATTGAATATTTCCAATTATGATAGGAAACATAATTGTTAAAATATGAAAAGAAATTATACTTATATCAAGAGATTAGTCTGGATACCAGGCTAATAATAATTATAAATGAACTAAAACCTAATATTTTTTTTTAAGCCCGCAAGTCGAAATTAGAGACAAATATTTGTGGAACATGTGTTGGGTCGATCTTAGGAGTGGTTTTATAGTCACAAATACCGAGTTCTTTCAGTTTCCACTCCCATCCCATTTTCTGCACAGCATGTAAAGTTTCGGCTTCCGTGTTCTGACGCCGAAGCATGCCCTCCTGTAATTAAGATTACAAACTGTTTTAGGGACCTTGAGAACACTCATTGGACGCCATATGCAGTTACTATAAATTATAAGTACTAACTTTATATCGCTTCTTTACAGTACTAATCAATTTAGGATTACACACATATCGAGAAGGTGCATGTTAAATTACCACATTTACTATAAATATTGGTACCCCAATGATTTCTTTAAGGGAACAATGTGTATAATAATAATAGTGTACCTTGATTTTCTCCCACTTGTCATCGACTTCTTGCAGCCAGGAGTTGATCTGTCGGCTATTGCACCGCGAGCGCTGTGCGTTGCGTTTCTCCTCTTGCTCCGGGGCCAACACGTTATAAACTTCTTTATCGCGCAACATCGTGCATACGGAATAAGGAAGAGACTGCAAAATAGTAAAATTATAATTATAAATAATCCTAATTCCGGGGATACTCATATTAGACGCAAATCAGTTTTTAATACTACCTGATTGATCACTGCGCGTTCGGCCCGTCCGTGCACTCGCAGGATTTCTTGCTCTACAGCTAGTACAAGTTTTTCTTTCTCAACAAGATGCTGAATTCTCATGCGGGTCCTGTGATGACATAATAATTAAATTGTTAGTTTGCTTGGTTACAGTAATTGTCATTAGTTTAAAAATAAGGATGTTTCATTGATAGAAATTACGAAGATGGATAAGACTAGTGGATTCTAACCTTTCTTTCTCCTGATCTGTGAATTCACTGACCATCTGTGGAGGCAAGTTATGTGGTATCTCAACCTGAGGCTCAGGATTTACATTACTTTGCAGAGTGTAAGTACAACGGTTCATCAAGTACTTATTGAAGTCTTTGGGGGGTTTAGGCTTTACAGGAAACAGGCTCTTCTGGCGATGTTCAATCTGGAAAGACATTTCAAATTCAATAATTATAACAATTTACAAACATTTAGTTTGCGTATTAATTACAATTAAATTTGGTTTACCTGTTTACGAATGTGAATGTACATTTGATATGGGTTGGAATGAGTGACGCTGTGCGACTGCGTGCTGTCGGGCGCGGGCTCCGTCTTGACGGGCTCCCGCGAGTGAGTGTCCTTCGAAGCTTTGATCTTGCGCTTCCTGGGGTGAAGCTCTACTGACGGTCCAGTATTGTTGGCTAAAATTAAACAATGTTTTAGGTCCTAATCAACAACAATTGAGCGCGCTAGAATAGATGTATAGGTATAAGCAAACCAATATAATTACATTTCATAACCAGCCATTAATCTTTATTATAAGTAAAACTAAAAAACGTCAATAGTATACCTGTCTCGGAGCGGCTACTGACGCTACTCGACGACGTCGACGGAGCGTGCTCACTATCCTGCCCCTATAACAAGGGATAGAAAAGTAATAAGGAGGAAATTTCTTACATCGGTAGGTAGCTGACGCATACTTTATACAACTAACAAAAACAAAATAAACCATACATTAATTACTTAGATAGTAATAATAATGAAAGAGGTAAGATTAATGAGATACATGCTCAGTATCAGGGTACAAATAAATATCTTCACGAATTGGAGATAAGAACTACGTTTCTAAAATAGTATGGAAATAAGATACACATTCATGCCATATAAAATAATGTTTAGAACTGTATGTTCGATTTTCATCTGCTAGCTTTGCATACGACACAATGACATGCTTGTTCCCAACGGCGACTACCTACAGTATGTTCTATCTAATCATAATACATGATACAGAGAACTTACAGAGCCCGAGGGCGGGGGGCTCTTGTTGGAACTCAATGTCGATTGAGTGGAACCCGTCCCGGAGCGACCCTCGCTCCCTGTCTGAGGGGAAGTCCTCTCCTTGTCCTTCTCTTTCTCTCCATCGTTCGTCCTGTGCGAACGGAGGACTCTTTGCCCAGCCTTGGGAGGAAAAATATTTTTTGAGTAAACTTTTAAAAGGAAAACTGGATTCGCTAGCAGCTCTATTACTTGACAAATGTTTCTTCTTTGGCACAGTGGCGACATCGTTAGTTAAATATGTTTAGACTGAACAAAACGGCACTTACTTGTGTCGGAGGATAGCCTAAATGTAAAGTATGGATGAGTTTGTACCTTGCCCCCTTCTCCCGGGCGCTTGTCGTCGGAGTTGCCGTCGGAGCTGTCGGAGGTCTGGCCGGCGTCGGCGGCGCTCGTGCACGGCAGCACGTAGGGCAGCGTCGCCACGCTGCCGCGACCCTTGCCGCCGCCGCGCTGCCCGATGCCACCTGGTGTGCATGTATCTTGTTATGACAACTGCCATCCAACTTCACATTTTTAAGGCAAACATCATATTAAATGATACACAGCATTTAGAACTATTTACCTTCACCTTCTTGTTCGCTTCTGTTCGCCGAGCCTCCTGCTCCACCTGGTATGACTATCTTTAATGGCGGCACTTTTGGTGCTGTAGACTCTTGGTTTTTCTGGTCCTCAGAGTCACCATCGGCATCCTTGGCTTGGTTTGGTTTGGGACTAGCTACAGGGCTTTTTCGTTCTTGTTTATTTGGAACCATGTTGGTCGTGCCTTTTGCACTACCAGATGTCTTACCCTGAAAGGTAAAGTAAGTTTTTGAATTTAGTTGAATAGATTAATGGATGTTTGATCTTGGGAAAAATACTATATATCTAAAAACTTACTAAGTTAAAGCTAAAAGAAGGTACACAATATGTACTTACTACATAATACATGTAGGTAGGTAACTAATATCAATACAAAATATATGTAGGTAGGCGTTGAATTTATGTTAGCTGTCTGCCTGAGCGTCTTAATAAGTATTAAGTTATTGATAATGTTGTATTGATGGTAAAATATTAGGATTCTCAAAGGTGAAATATTATACTGATTGAACATGTTTTAATTAATAGTATATGATTGAAAGTTTAATTTGTTTAATCAGGATTTATAAGATTCTCTATGTATGAACTGATTACATTGACTGCCACATATAAGAATTTGAAGGGTCCGCTAATAATAAAATGATATAATGCAAATAAGTAATTTTATTGTTTTATTGAATTTATTTGTAATTAATTATTACATATCTAATTATATAAAAATAATGTATACTTGTTTAAAGCGATTGATGACTAATCATTAATAAGGGAAATAATTAAACTGTGGGTATTTCTCATACAGATTTGTGAGTTGTCGCTGCCATGTACAGAAAGTTTATATTATCTAAACTTCATTTAAAATATGAACATCAAACAGAAAGCTCGACGCAGTCACGGGGGTGTTACTCCGCAGATTAGGTATAATCGGCCAATTTCCTGCCGGGCAGGCACATGCCAGTGGGTTGATGCTTGGCGCGAGCAACGGTCGGGTCACGTGCGAAACGTCATGCGCAGTGCCGGATTTACCAGTAGGCCAAGTAGGCCATGGCCTAGAGCGGCAGATTTTAGGGGCGGCAGATTTGGTAGAAAAAAATTTTTTATTTGGTATCAATAAAATAATTTGGCAGATTTTACAAGCGGCAGAGTAGAAGCGAACTTTTTTTAACTTCGACCGTGGCGGCAGAATTGTACAGGATGGAAGGGAACGACCAAGTCTAACAACCATTACGATGAACTTTCAGTAACATAGTACCAACATCGAAATATCTATAAAATAATGTATCCCCTTATACAAAGTGAGTGATTAGTAGAGTTCAATAGCATGGAAAAGTAAATTTTAACCAACATAGTCTTACTGTGACTGATACAGTTTAGGTATACAAAGTCAAAGTCAAAGTCAAATAATTCTTTATTCAAATTGGAATAGCAACAAACTCTTTTGAATCGTCTAGGTATTGAAACTACTTCCGGTTCGAACCCTACACCGCTGACCCAAGAAGAACCGGCAAGAAACTTGGCGGGAATTATTTTTTCAATCAATCATGGTACATCTTACAACTAACATGCATTAAAAAAGAAAAACATAAAATTGATTTTAAATAAATTGAAATAGAATAATAATAACAAGAGATGTAAAGTCTCTAAAAAGTCAGAACATTTATAAGTAATAATTTATAGAGAAGTAAAGGTTTCTCTCCGAATAGGTATATAATAATAACATTATATAATGCACGTTTGGAGATGTATAAGGTCTCCAAGCGTAAATTATCGTAATTGAATGTCATGACTTTAACAAACTAATAATTAAATCCTAAATTACTCCCACGGTGTTTTATCATTCATGTAGTCTTGTGTACTATAATAAGCTTTAAATATAAGTTTACGCTTTACAAAATTCTTAAATTTATTGACTGAAAATTCAGTAACATTTACTGGAAGTTTATTATAAAATCTTACACAATTACCCATGAATGATTTCCTAATTTTATGGAGCCGAGTGGCGGGTACTGCGAAGAGACTGGGGTTGTGCTTTGTATGAAAATTAATAACAATATGCGACTCTACCCTTACCACACAAACGCTAGAAAGCGGTCCTTGAATTTTAAAAATCTAAGCATAATTTAACCATTTAATAAATTTTAACTGGGTTTTTATAGTTAATTTAAATTATATTTACTACGCTCAGTCCCAAACCACAAATAAATTTATATATTGATTTTAACTTTCATGATCACTCATTTTAATGACAAACGGGTCAAATTAATCGTGTTAACTTAGGTTTAATTTTATCCTGGCGTTTCGGGGATGACGTCACACCCGTGGTCGCAGGCAGACTGGCGAAAAAATGTATCAACACCTTCGAGCTGCGATCGTTCGTCATTAAAATATGAAATCAATCAATATTACAATAAAACCACAAGTCAATATTATTTGGCTATAAAGTTATCTGATAATTAAAAATTATAGAAAACAACCTTTAGTTCCATCTTGTAGCCATGTTTGGTAGCTCATGGCTGGCTTCCAAATGAGTAAAATATTCTTGATTACGAAGTTGACTACAAAATGGTAATTATTTAGCCCCATATTGTAGCCTGGTTTGGTTGCTGGCTTTTAAATAAGAAAAATATTCGTGATTCTGAAGCTGGCAATGAAGCGGGAATTCTGAAGTCGAAGATATTTTCCAAACTGCAATGTATAGCGATCTTTTTTGGAAACGGAATCCGAGTACTACACTACAGCATCTCAAATACACCCATGAACAGCAATTTTCTTGCGACCAAAAAGTATTAAAAAAATAAATGAAAGTTTTTGAAATTACAGCCTCTCAATCTTCAATATAAATAATTTACGAAATGATAAAATCAGCGTCGCAAACTGGAGGATAAGAGAATCGTTCCCATTTGGTAGGAGGTCTACTACCGCAAAAATCAAAATTCGTCAATTTGGAGGATTTTTCTCTGTCACTCAAACGAAAGCGTCATTAGAGTGAGAGAGACAAATCCTCGAAATTCCGACGAATTTCGTTTTTCGAGGGAGGGCCGCTGGCCACAAGATAGGAAAACACGTTTCTTATTTCGTAGCTATCTACCAAATATGGCTACCAGATGGGACCAAAATCTGAAAAAGAGTAATTGTAACATTCAATAATTAAAAATAAATCTAGTAATAATTAAACCTTCTAATCAATTGGAATTGTGTTTTTTTTTGAAATTATTTATAGAGCGCTAACAGAGATTTCAGTATTTTTTACAATTTAAACAACAAACATAATTAAAGAAAGTTACCTGATTATTAACAATTAAAGAAACAATCAGAAAAATCATCGCTTTAATAGGTATTAATGTAATGAAATTAAAAACGTATGTTTCAGCGCTTTCTTCTTTGAGTAGTCTACTTCGAATCAGGAATATTTTTCTCACATGGAAGCCAGCTATGAGCTACCAAACCTGGCTACAAGATGGGACTAAAAGTTGTTTTCTATAATTGTTAATTATCAGATAATTTTAAGCCAAATAATAATGTTTTCTGGTTTTATTGTAAAGATTGATTTGTTGTTAGCGAGTGAGCGTAGTTAAAATAATTTTAATTAACTATAAAAACCGAGTTGAAATTTATTAAATGGTTTAACTATGCTCAGACTGATTTGTAATTTTTGAATGTTAGATATTTTCCCAATTTAAGGACCGCTATCTAGAGCTTGTCTGGTAAGGGTAGAGTCGTATATTATTATTAATTTACATACAAAGTACAACCCCAGTCTCATCGCATAAACTCTAATCTACCACTGTAGGAGCATTCCACGTAACGCGATTCTTTTAGTACTTCTAAAAATGATAGGAACCCGAGTTCTAGTGTGGTAATATTTTGGGACTAACTTACATGTTCACACACACTTTGAGCATTTATTTAACATAGCTGCCATAGATAGTACACGCGTCACGTAAGCGACATTCTGGAGCTACACTCGTCACTGTATGTTGGCTAGACGTCCATCCCTCCACTGTCACACCAGCTAAAAGTTCGCGTACTGTACAAAGTAAGAGAAGGCCTGCTACCGCGAGCACCGAACTTCGTTTTCGGGGATTTGTCTCCGTCTAATGACGCCTTCATTGCCCGAAATTTGTAATTTGCGGATTTCGAAGTTCGCGGGAGGAATGCTGGATTTCCTTTCCTGCCACAAACGCTCCGATACGCACACAGTCACACACGCCTGTGAAATGAAATACCTGCCAAAGTGTCCAAGTGTTCCTAAACGACTAATATACGAAGCTTTTTTTACGTTTCGACTGTCTTCGTAATTTTCTTTTCTTTTAATTTTTCTTGTCTTTTAATTTTCCTAACAAATTGTTCAAATTAGCACAGTGGATAGGGCGGCAAAATATAAATGGCCTACAGGCGGCAAATTTCTAAATACGGCACTGGTCATGCGTAAACAAAAACTTTTTAAGTGATAAACTTGCGCGAACGGTCACTAAATTGCGGCGCAAAAACATTCACTATTCATTTATTTATTTTTATTTTATTTCATAAATTTGCTTACATGACCTTACAGCTAAGCCAATATGTCATGAAACGAAAATTAAAACAATCACAATAATTAATACATAAAACAAATTAAATTGACACTTTAGCTGTACACACTAGATGGCCTAGCATCCATCATCTCGCAGAACCGTAGACATTCCGTTCTGACAGCCGTCCATCGCCATGCAAACAGATCGCATTCCGGTGCTGATGTCAGAAGCGCATTAAATAAAGAACAAGCGCGAATGAGTGGAGAGTTCCTACGAGACACCGTTCTAGCCAGAGGCAGAGCTAAAAGATCACGTCGCCGAGGCCTGAGGGTCATTCTAGGCACGTCTGGAACAAACAGTCGCACAAGACGACCCACAAGCTCAGGACAGTCAGATTCACCTCGCAGGGCACGGCACGCAGAAATCAACAAGCTAAAGGTACGCCTGACTTCCAAAGAGTCGTGTAGCCTAGGGTTCCTAGCAAGTATTTGGTTGGGTACAGGAACGGGTAGTACCCGTACATTTTCTTAAACAAAAATCTAAGAAATGCCTTTTGCACCTTCTCTAGAAGCAAGGCGTACGATGAATGGTATGGAAGCCACACAATCGAGGACGTCTCCAACCTGCTCCTAACTAGCGCATTATAAACTAGCTTGATTGCTAGGGGATCACCAAAATCACGCAAGTTACGGACCACAAAGCCCAGTCTTCGATAGCAGTCGACAGCAAGTGACAATATATGCTCGTGAAAAGTGAGACGCGTATCGAAGACCACGCCAAGATCCTTGATTAAACTAACACGACTTAACGGGTTCATGCGCGATTATAACTTTTATTTTAGCTTGCAAATGAGTAGCTCTGGATTTTTTCTTGCCTAAAGTTGATTTTTGTTAAGGAGTGAATCTTCTGTAGTACTATTAGTTATTCTGTGCACTGCGTAGTGTAGCCCCTTCACAAATAAGTACGAAAATGTTCATGGATGGAAACCCTTCACTTTCAAACAAGGTTGTGACACACCTATCAAACTAAAAGAAAAATCCATTTGTGACCACCTAGGTTTCTATAGTCAGTCGCAGAAGTGTGCTCAGGCGTACCCGTGACCTCGCCTTAAAGCGTCTTGGCGGCAGACCGCGGTAATTTAGTGGGTAGATCAGGGCCTCATTAGCCCTGGGAGTCCCACAACGACCCGCGTCCGTCCCCCGTGCCCAGGTGGTATGCGTAACGCATATCCCCACGAAAAAAAGGTATCTATAGTCAAGTGAGCCAGAGGCGCAACTGAAACACTATGCAAAAAATCGCCCTGGGGAAAGTGGATCACATGTTTAGCAGTGTGATCAAATTGATGTCATCTGCATGAAAATTACGGCCTCTGATTATGATATTGTATACATAACAAGGTAAATCAAGTTTTTTTATTGGCTGACTGTCAATACATGAAATACCATTGTGCATTAGTGCGTGGAGACAGTGTGAAACCTAGTTAGGCAATAAAATGCATATTGTAGAAAAAACAAGTTAAAAATATGATTAACCTGATTTTGAGCACCAAGTTTGCCAGCTACACCACCTTTACCCTGAGCTTGCTGGCCACCTTTCCCTGTCGAGGAGCCAGCTGCACTGCCCTTTCCCCCACCCTGCATATTGCCACCCTTTCCTAAGGGAGCAGCACCAGTCTTGCTAGCTGGGCCTGGTGGCTTTGTGCCCGTTAAAACACTGAAAAAAAAAAAAAATCTTTTCGAATGCCTGCAATCTGGATCATGATGAATTGCTCATTATTTATAATATTCAATAGATGTACCGTCCAGGACCACTGCGGGCTACTGGTGCTGGTTTAGCCATTGGCTCTTTCTCTTCCTCCTTCCTTTTCTTGCGTTTGGATATTTCATCTTCCACAGAGTCTGCCTCATGACCTTCATCTGTGAAAGGTCTCTTTGGACCTACAGGTATTTCATCTTGAGATGAAGACACAACCCCACTGCTAAGCTGATTACCTTCTGTAACAAAATCAGCAAATGTTAGTGATTTAGAGTAGCAATTCAATCTATGATTAAGGTGATGTGTACTTTAAAAAAGATTTGGGTTGTTAGTTCTCCTAATTCATATTTATTTCATCACCATCTTTATTCTCTCCACTGCCTTTCTCCTGTGCTGTGGAGTCCTTGTTGTCAAAGTGTTCCTGTGCTAGGCAGTCCATGTTGCGTTTGGTGCTGTCGCTACTTGTACTTGCATTGCCAACTTTCTTGCTACTGTCATCCCTTGTCCGACCCGTATGTGAAGCTCGCACTGCGTTATCTGTGAACATATACATATGTTCCAAATATACACTGAAATAAAATGTTCAAGAAGCATTTCCAAACTACAATCACAATGGATCATGTATGGTTGCAGTGATACTTAGGCTTGGGAGCCGAATGTAGCCCCTAATTCGTAATTAAATTATTTGTATCGGTTTTCACATTTTCTTGATTTGATTTTTTTACGTAACTTTTAAATGTAATAAATCTTATTACATTAAAAGTTACTAGGTTATGTATAAATCATGCGAATACTTAAGTCTTACAGTTTTCTAATTGAAGAGAAAGATACCCGATTATTTTATTTTTGTTCGCATATTTTTCGCAGTTTTACAATTAATAAGATCCGTGTAATAAGATCCATGTAATAGTTACAATAACGAAGCAAAGAAGTGTGTTACCTACACCATGCCAGTTATACTGAACCAGGACGATACACAATATGTATAGCGAAATATTACCATGATCGATCGCTGAATAGAGGGCATTAACACTAGGAAACTAAATCTATATAGCACACAACGATACGGCTCGGTGAATGATGATAATGGGGTTAACATCTAAATTAACGTTTAATCACTTTGTCACGTCAGTCACTGACTAAATCAAGTAAATCATGATTTATATTACATTGCCGAGAGTCATCTTGATCAGCGGCGGCGTGCGCGATTTGTTAACACTAGGTATAAAATAATACTCCCCTTTGATATTCGAGAGCGTCTTTCTTTGCATTTCACGTCTTCGGACACTATTAATAGATTTTACTTGTTGCACTCCACAATTTTATCAATAATTTTTATGCTAAATCGGTCCTCTATACCGTCACGAAGTTAGTAACGCAAGCGGCCATCACAGCAATAGACGGCTGTTTTTTTCCAAGTCAGATAATGGCGACAGGCAAGTGAGGGAGCCGATCATTACTAGTGACGTGCTTGGATGATGTTGCCATGTATAAAAATCGAAATTTAACGAGTGATAACTTCGTGTCCTTCATGATTCGACGGTTTATTTTTATTATCGTTAATAATTATTTTTATTTATTGTTATGTTATATAATATAAGTTTTGATATAAGGACTTCTGCACCGGGAGCAACGATGGGCGTATTTAGCTCGTCTTGTTACTTGTATTGCTTTATTGAATTAGTTTGGAGTTTTGGACGTTTAGTATTAAGTTTTATATTAAAATGTTTATGTATTTAAGTATTACATGGCATTATTTCTATAAATACTAGAAAATACAGTTTATCAAATAGATTGCGACTAACCGAACTATTTGTAATTTAAAATATTATTAACATTCTCTTCGGTTACCGCGAGGATTACACATGAAATAAAACTATGATTGATAACGGTAAAACTCGCGTATATTAACTAATTTTAACTTCATTCCGACGTTAAAACCCCGTAAAGTGTTCGAAACGTCGGAATGAAGTTAAAATTAGTTAATATACGCGAGTTTATCCGTTTTCATAGTTTTATTTCATGTAAAATATTATTATTTAGCATGCAATTTATATCTCAGTTTGGTAGAATCGTTTAATGTGAGTAAGTGTAAACGTATTTATGTATTTCTCGTTAATTTTAACTGAATGCACGTCCGGTAACATATATTTTTAACTCTTTAATGGGTATTGGCAAAATATTTGCCGTCATATACCTACTAAACAAAACCAAATCAATTTACAAATATGTAACATTCGAAATTGAGTGCTTTAACAGAGCTGTCAAATGGTTAAAGGGTTAAGTCCTACAAACAAATAAAACAAGGAAGTCGCACGCCATACTAAATTGTAAAATTGCATATCAAAAACGGTCCTGAATTTTACTTGACCAGTGCCACTTGTGCCACAGTTGTGATTGGTCCTTCAAAGTTTTGATTGTCTATAATTATTGTATTAACATTTGTCAAAGTTGATGCGCTGAAATATGCGCGGTGTTAAGAATAGCGCTATCTCCTGCCCCTCTTTGGCACAAATGAACAATTATGTTTTGGAGCATTTTTTGAGATTAAGTCTCTAATATGAGCAGAGAAAATAAAAAGATACATTCAAGTGTCAACATTTTCAATACCCATAACATCAAGTGTAAAAATCCCAAGATTTTTTTAATTTCCTGCCAAAAACGTAAGTAATCTTTCTGTGGTCACACTGGACATATCCGGGCTTTGAGGCTGGAATTACACCTGTGAGTTCTTACGTAAGTTGTAGGGACAGAGCTATACTATAGAATGAGATAGCTCCGTCCCTACAACTTAACTTACGTAAGAACTTACAGATGTAATCCCTGCCAAACAGCGCTCGTACACCTGGGTCGCGTTTTATAAAGTTACAATTTACAATTTCGCTGTTTGCCACTCTAACGCACGCACATATTGGCTAGAAAGAGAGGCAAACAGCGAAATTGTAAATTGTAACTTTATAAAACGCGACCCTGTAAGTTCTTACGTAAGTTATAGGGACGGAGCTATATTAAGGAATGAGAGGTGAATATCACTATCTCATTCCTTAGTATAGCCCCGTCCCTATAACTTACGTAAGAACTCACAGGTGTAATCCAGGCCTGTAATTATTTGATTAGATCTAGGGCTTCCAAATATTCGCTTTCAGGTATTCGAATAATCAGTTGTATATTTTGTGATATCCGAAAAGTTTTAATAATACCATAAAAAAGTATAAATTGCGAGTAAAATTAATTTGATTAGCATATTTAAGTCAAATACAACAATAAGGCATGTTATATTTTAACAGAAAGTAAGGCAGACTGCCAGCGACCACGGGTGTAACGTCATGTCCGAAACGTCAGGATAATATTAAACGTAAGTTTATGCGATTAAGACGAGTTTGTCGTTATAATCGTGAAAGTTTAAATCAATATAATAATGCATTAACCGACACAAGATAACTAGACTAGATATTTATCGTAACCTTGTTTTTACTAGTTTATACCAGTATATCATGAAAATTCGTAAAAAAGTCCGTAACTAATACAATAATGTAATGTAATTGATTCAGAATTCGTATTAAAATTTTGTGAGTGTCGCTGTAGTGTATTGTATTTTTTTGGACAATAAAATAAAACCAAATTTTATATGAGCAAAGAAACAATAAACAGGCCACTTTTTTTATTTGCCACATTTTTATACTGCTAATGGTTGTTGGACAGGGTATACCACATAGTTTGTATGACATGACTAACTTTCGTAACACAATGGAGGCGATCTTGATTAATTTTTTGTAATCAACCCTAATTATTTAAGTTGCAGCCACAACCACAGAATATATAAAGTACAGAAGCTTCACTGCTTTGATGTTCACAAATGCCGGCTTTTTATGTGCCTACACAATTATTATTACCAAACAAAACGGCGCGCGAGGAGACGCGAGCAGCTGAAATGGGCCGTATTGCGTGGCGGCAAGGTCGCTTATAAGCCGCACGCCGTCGAAAACAGGGTTGTCAATTATTGAAACTAATAAAATAACGAACGGCGCTATGAGGCGTCTGACAAATACATTACTGCAATGATATCTACGGCGTTAATAGCATTCGTCTTTATAGCTAATTGAACAATTTAGTTCATGCGTAATTATAGAATTTACCTACGCATTTCATACACGTGATTCAAAAATATTTGTCTCAACTTGGGCGGCACCTTCTTTGTGCTTCGGCCGCGCGTGCCCGGGCGACATTGTTTGAGGTGTGAGTGAGATAGCAACAGGACTTTGCTAACTTTAGGTGAATATCCATCCGAATAATCCTGATAATAACACGAACATTCTAAAAATATCTGTAGACGGTATGTGAGGTGTGCAGAAATTATTATATCTGCTTGATGCATTTAAAAAGAAAGAATTACGTTAGGTACCTACGCATTCATTACAAAAGCAGCATAAATAATAAGTAATGGTTTAATCACAATCGTAAGGCAGACGTAACACGGCATTTTCTCTTATATGTACCTATTTGATATTATGGGAATAAAGTTAGACAACCAAATAATATGTTAGGACAAAAGGCGCGAATTTCAATAATAGTATGAGACAATGAAGTTTTTTACATTATTTAAATGTGCCGCTTTTTTGCCGATAAATTTGTCCGAAAATAAACCGTTTTGTCTGTAATGAGGGTTTTTGATACTTTTTCTGCCGCTATGGGGAGGTGAGATGGCAGCACTGAGCCGACCGTATAACGAACTGTCAAAATAAATACGCGCATTTAATTTTCAACATATTTATAGGTTTATTTATTCTGAAAACCATTACTTTAGTCATATTGTTACCTAAAATAAATAAATAAAATAGTTCCAAGTCAATTCTCATGAAATTAACAAAGTTATAGTAATTATTTTGAATACCAGTGACTTTGAGCGCCTGTTTTAGAGTTCAATCAGTTCGACGACCATGTATTAGTCGTAATCCATTACAAAATCAATTCTCTTCCAAATAAAATAGAATTTCAATATTTTAGGCCCAGGTGCCTATGAATAGTATGAATCTGACAGCTGTCGAGACCAGGAGCGTACGAAGCGCCGCCTGGTGGCAGAAAAATTATCGAAAACCCTCATTGACTTGAGTTTCTGAGAATTTAATTTACTACGAATAAAGGTAATAAGTATACCTATAAGTGTTCCTTACTTTTTAGTATCTCTCAAAGGCATCGGCTGTGCGAAAAACGCATCATGAAAATTAACATCATTATTATTGCAACATGCTGCTATGCAGTATATTTTCGGCATTTTCATTTAAGATGCACATGTGTAAAATAATCCTAATATTTGCAAGCGATATATTTCGCGATACGTGACGAGCTAGCGTTGTAAATTTAAACGTGCGTTCCGAGACAGCGCGCGCCAACCATTGAATAGACCACGGAGACGGGGCGCTCTGCATGTACTTGTGGCCGCGCGACGGAATCGCGGAGTGACACCCCCTTGCCACAACGCAACATAAACAACAAGCAGTAAAACAACACACGTTACATTGACTGTGAGATCGATATAAAATTTAATGTACATTTAATTTAAACATTTTTGAACTGTCGATTAGTAGGTACCTGAAAACCTTTTTACCTTGCTGTCCTTCAAACTACCTGGAAATATTACAATAAGGTACTGACGCTTTTGCGGAACCAAACTACCCAGGTAGCAGACAGAGAGACAAAATACTTAAAATTCCATTGCACAAATAAAAAAAATGTATTGTAATTGTAACCTTTTTAGGTAGGCTTTTTAGGTAATGCTAGGAGGCAAGATACGCCACACCATAATTATATTGTTGCCGTATTATTAGTTTAACGGATGCAATCGACATCGAAACATCAGTTAAGAGGGAATGGGAGCTGGAAACATTAAGAATAAATTTCTTTAAGATGCTATCATCACAATTTGTTTTGAGTACGTTAAAAAAGGAATTATCGAAATCGGTTGACGTGATATTCAGTTATCTATTTATGAGTTGCAAATTTATGAGTTATATATGGTTTTCTCATGGATGCCATTGTCAGAACTGGACCAAATTAAAATGGGATTAATTGGTGTGCATCAGCTTTCAAATAAAAAAAGAATCATCGAAATTGTACGTTGAAAAAGGAACGTTTATTAGGTTATATTTCCAACTATTATCGATTGAATTCTTGTTATAAATTCGTAAAACCAAGGATCGTCGATAATCAGGAGTATGTTCTGGGTAGGAAAGTATAAAATATATTTTTCAATAATCCGACTAAATGTATAAATTAGGATATCATTCAGAATATTGAGACACACTTACGCATTTTTTGCAGATTGTACTTCCTTAGGAATGTCACATATTATGTTTTGTATCTAAAACAACAGTATCGATCTCGAACACACTGACATCGTTTATACATTGCCATTGACATTATATGGCGTTACAAATGGACGTATATGATGCTTCGCATCGCGTACAGTTAGGAGCTCAGGAGGTCTATGCATTCAGGAAATTGAAATGGAAATATCCACATACCCTTCAAAGATTCCAGAAACTCGTAAATATGTGGGGCTGCATAATCGATTGGCATTTTAGCTTTCGCGTTTTTAACAAATGGATCAGCGCCATGTTCGACCAGGAATTTAACCATCTTCAGGTTTCCCGAGGTCGTGGCGTCGTGCAGCGGAGTGTCGTCGTCGAGTCCCTTGGCGTTCACGTTGGCTCCACCTTTGACAAGGACTATCACAACCTGGTACCAACCATATATACACGCCTCGTGTAGCGGCGTCCAACCTAATAAACAAAACCAATGATTAGGGTTAGGACAACAGTTATCACTCAAACAATTGCCAATAAAGCATAAACACAATAATGAAGGATGCCATGTAAAAAATAATTTAAAAGCACGTTCATCAAAATAATCACATTGGTGTGGCCGAAAATTATAGAAAATAAAGTTGTTCTCACGCCAGACTAGCAAAATTATACAAAAACATAACGTAAATAAGTGCCTTCTTCTTGGATTAATTTCTATATATTGGTTAAATTTAGACAAATTGCATCAGCCATGTGTTATTTGTTGGTATTAAATCCTTTCCTACCCTACAATTTTTAATAAATAAAAGTTAAATGTCTCTTGAATACTTTCTGTACAGGGTGAACGATATGAAGTATTACCAAATTCAAAGGACTGCGTTTTTTTAGTTGCAACAATTTATTACTTACTATAAGTAAGAAAAAACATGAGAAAAATATTACATTTTGTGATTAAGTTTACTTTTAGTCAATAAACTAATATAATAACCTTTTGCCTTGACTATACATATGGTATTGTATATGGTCTTCTCCCCCCGTGGGGTGCCCACCTAGTCGTGGTGGAGGGGCTCAGTAACCGTGGACTGGTCACCCACGGTGAAGTGAAGAGGCACCCGGGGCCGGCCAGTTTTGGGCTGCCGCTTAGGACGCGTGGAGGTGGACCGCAGGGTAAGAGGAGTGTCGGTGTTGTCGTTGCCGCTCTCCTCTGCGGCCGAGGTGGGATCGTCTCGTTTTTATGTTTAACCCAAATGATTGCGTGCCTAAGACTTCAATGCGGTGTCCAAAACATATTTCCGGTAATAAGCCGCTATTACTTTGACACTAGACTTAATCAAATCTACTTGGTAACACTTCATGTCGTTCACCCTATAGTCCCTGTACATCCAGAAGGCAAATATATGAAACAGAAAAAGCCACTGTTGAACTTTTGTCAGATTATTCAATGCGCAATTATTCGAACAAGACTGTTCTACAATTGCATTGACACCTATCAACTGCCCCCAAATCCATATTCCACATTTACACTCGCGGTCAATGAAAAATGAAAAATTCCACTTGACCCATATTCATTGACCGATTATATTTTTAAAGTGGAATGATTTATTTGTAAGCATTATCTTGTCGAAGGGGGGGGTGAGAAGCTTAGATATAAGGTGTTTTAAAAGCCGTGGAATAGGTTTTGAAAATTTGGCACTATAGGTACTAGGTATAATTTTTAGTTGCTTAGTTAAACAGAACAAATATATGTGTTAGTATTAATACCAATTAAGGCTTCTCAGTTGGATGCTATTTTGCAATAATGTGTCAACCCACATCAATTCGTCAATTAAAACTCAATTCTATAAATTACTAATTAAAGTTGACATTTTATTGCAAAATGGATGTGGGTTGACGCATTATTGCAAAACGGCATCCAGTTATGAACAGGTATAGGGCCATTCCATATGAAATCATCAAATGAGGTGCGCTGCATGCTTTCCGATTTGTATGGAAAAAAATCATGGATGATAATATAGGTATGCTTTACATAAAACCGTAGTTGTTTAATTTTTAAACAGCCTAACAGCCAGACAACATAGGTCTGAAGTTTAAAAATAAGCGATTTTTGAGGTCGATTAAAATGGCTTTAACTTTTTTTTAATGTGTAAAACTGATTTTTTTAATATGTTAATTTACTATTTAATATGCGTACTTGTACATGTATGTATTACAGTAGGTATATTTTTATTACTTATTGTATGACAAACTTCTAAAACGTCATGTTATTTTGCTAATGTTCAGTGATGTTCAGTAGCTTTTATTGGATTGCTCGCTTGGTCTAGACAGGTAATTTTTTTTTTAATTAACAAGCTCAAATATTCTTTAAATGAAAACTTTAACAATATTTTTGAAGTTAGTTCTTTTTAACGTAAAAAAAACAGTAAATTTCAAAAACCATTTTTGTAGAATTTGCCATTTTTGACGTTAAAAAAAACCATGTTTGGCAAAGTTTAAAGATTTGAAAAGTACACAGAAGAAAAGAACTTACTTTGTTCTTTGTAAAATCATCTTTATTTATATTGTGTTATTGATTTTTTGAAAGAGATATGATTTTTTGAAATCAACAAGTCAGTAAGAAGTTTTAAAGTAGTTGTTTAAGTTAATGTTTTTTTTTTTATCACGGACAGCATTTATAAACGTAATAAACAACAAAATGATGATTTTTGATTCCCTCGTTTACTATGTACAATCAGCCAAAGAAGTGGTACAACCACCTTCTTGATGGTAGATA